>JANRGW010049040.1:0-10292 GCA_024733675.1 Psilopsiagon aymara
CATCCAGAGGGACCTTGACACGCTTGAGAGGTGGGCTGATGCCAACCTGATGAAGTTTAACCATGACAAGTGCAAGGTCCTCCACCTGGGTTGGTGCAATCCCAGGAACAGCTCCAGGTTGGGCAGAGAAGAGATTCAGAGCAGCCCTGGGGAGAAGGACTTGGGGGTGTTGTTCGATGAGAAAATGAACATGAGCCAGCAGTGTGCTCATGCAGCCCAGAAAGCCAAGCGTGTGTTGCGCTGCATCAAAAGGAGCGTGACCAGCAGGTCGAGGGTGGTGATCCTGCCCCTCTACTCTGCTCTCGTGAGACCTCACTTGGAGTATTGTGTGCTGTTCTGGTGTCCCCAAAATAAAAAGGACACGGAACTGTTGGAAGAAGTCCAGAGGAGGGCCACGAGGATGATCATGGGACTGGAGCAGCTCCCGTATGAAGATAAGATGAGAAAGTTGGGGCTGTTCAGCGTGGAGAAGAGAAGGCTGCACTGAGACCTCAGAGCAGCCTTCCAGCATCTGAAGGGGGCCTGTAGGGAGACTGGGGAGGGACTCATCATTAGGGACTGCAGCAGTAGGACAATAGGCAATGGGTTTGAACTTAAACGGGGGAACTTCGGGTTAGGTACAAGGAAGAAATTCTTTACTGTAAGGGTGATGAGGCACTGGGATGGGTTCCCCAGGGAAGTTGTGAATGCTCCATCCCTGGTGATGCTCAAGGCCAGGTTGGACAGAGCCTTGAGTGACATGGTTTAGTGTAAGGTGTCCCTGCCCATGGTAGGGGTTTGGAACTTGATGATCTTCAGGTCCTTTCCAACCCTGATTCTTCTATGATTCTACAGCACACAGGTTCAAACCATTCAGAAATAGTAAGTGTTCACTTATAAAAGATAAGACTCAGACCTTTGATCTGCCTGCTTTTCTGTCTTGGCATTTTATCTCCCTAAAGTGGCCTTTATCTACGTAGTGGCTTCTCCAGCTTTTCTTTCTCCCCTAGTTACTGATTTGTTTCTGAGTGGTTGAGAGCATTGAAGACCCCACTGTAACTTCTTGTCTAAGGACATAATAAGATGAACTACAGAACACAGCAGATGATTGCTGTCCTAAACTCAGCGTAAGCCTCTGGTTTTAGGACTATCCTATCTTCTCTGCGATCACTGCCCATCATCCTTCTGAGTGCGCATAAAGTCCTTGCTACAGCCTTGCATTTAGGGCAGCAGAGGAGTATATAATCATGCACATCTTGAATCAAATTTTCCAATGTTTGGGTCCACAAGCCCGTAAGTTTTTTTCATTGCATGTATTTAAATAAGTCAAGTCCAGGTTGGAAGGGCCTTTGAGCAGCCTGATCTAGTGGAAGGTGTCCCTGCTCATGGAAGGGAGTGTTGGTACTACATGATCTTTAAGGTGCCTTCCAACCCAAAGCATTCTATGATTCTATGAAACATGAATGCATTAAGGTTTACTTAAGTCAACTAGATTCATGAGTCTGGATCACAAGTGTACATCAGGCAAGTTTAAGTCCAGAAGAACAGCTCTGTTCCCCTTGACTCCTAGCTCCCAGGAGCATTCTATGCATGAGTGTATTTGAAGTCCTTCTCAATGCTCTCAGCACAGCAGGTTCAACCTGATGAGAATGATGAAATTCCTGAAAGAAGAAATAGTGTGTTGTACTGAAACTCCAGATAACTGGAGAGCTTTCAAATCATGTTAAAGAAATCCAAATATAACATGCTCTGTAATCCTTCAGGACCTGATGATCTAAGTCCTATAACTGATTCATAGGCAATCTTGAAGTTTTTTTTGGGGTTGCATTAAACTCTGCACATACTTGTGTGATAAGTGCTTCCTAAGTAACTACAACACAACTTCCATGGCCAGTCAAGTAACCTATCCAGCATTCGCCAAACAATGGGACATCTGGAAGCATTCTGGCACAGGTACTACCAGGAGAATGAGCTAATTTAGTTTGTTCCAACAGCATAAGGCAGTGATAAAAGTTTTCGTAAACTGTCTTTAGTATTTTGCAAATACATCTTGGCCAAATGGGTGATTCTGAGTTTTGTATTCTCTTTTTTGAGTCCAGGAAAGTATGTTTGACCCTGAACAATCACATTAACATAAAGTACACTTCTATTTAGATTAAACACTGCTGCCTTCTCTCCTGTCAATATCCATGTGTTGCTTTATGTTTTTAAAGGAATATTAATCTTCCTCTGCCTTTAATGTAAGTGCCAAAGGAATACGTTTTCATATTCATTCCAATGCAAATTTTATTCCAAAATTTGGAATGAAGACAAGTATTCCCTAATCTGTCCCTCTGTCCCTTACCCGTATCTGCTATATTACAGAGGAGCCGAGCAGAAGCCAGTATGGACTAACTGTAAAGTCCAGACAAGGCACCACATGCTTGTGCTGCAGCAGCTAGCTATAAGAATGGTCTGATTTAATATAAATTGTAGATTCCTTTCCCTAAACATAAGACTTTGTTGTGCATCAAACAGCATCAAAAAGAAAATGTTTTTAATTATTTTCTTAGGGAAACAACAAAAAAGAAAAACAATCCAAAAACCAAAACATCAAAAAAGCAAAACCCAAAAAGGCTTTCTCTGATTACTCTTTTTGGGGAACTTGCAGATTATTCCCCCAATTTTCTGTTGGGGCAATTAGCCCTATGAAAAACAAGTTGAGATGAGATGCATTAAGCTTGAAATTTTCCCTGCTGTGGCAAAAAGCCATAAACGGCTTTGCAGAAAATAAATGACTTAAATTAGGCTCCAAATCTCTTTCCGATAAAGCCATTTCATGGTTTTATATAAACACTATGTTTTTGTGACTGGAACAGCTATGAAGCTCCCTTATCTAAGCAGTACATCACAGGTTACACGACAAAAGTACTCATTTGTGAATACGGTGTTACTGCTGCAATCCTTTCCTGCCCTGGGAGTCTCTTGACCTCTCATTTAGAAAGATGATCTCTTCTCATGATCATTCCTTAGTCCCAGACTGTCAATTGCACAGCAGTAAAGATGAGGATATGTAGCTCTCAAGTTATGAAATATTGACATTTAGAAATCACACAATAGTCTTTTTTAATTACTGTCATGATCTACTTCAGAGCAGAACTAAAAATTATTCTAACTGATCTAATTATTCTATCCCAATCTAATTGTCTGGAAAATGACCAAAACCTTTTACTTTTTATTTTCAGACATGGTCAGCCACCACTGCCTTTTGTCTAGCAGTTTACTTAATTGACTACCTCTGTATGAAGCTACAAAAGAAGAGAAAAAATAATAATTTGAATGCATACATAGAATGCTTTTAGGGTTTTTTTTCCCCCTCTTATTATAAGCATTAGTCCATTTTTCCACGGTCTTTCTGAAGAGGTATTAAAAAAAATGAGTTTTACATGAAAAAAAAGCAAAATAGTAAGAAAAATTACTGCGTTAGCATCAATAATCTTCAATTTCCTTCCAGAGAAGAATAATACCAGAAACGTGATTTGAACTAGATTTTTCTAAGTAGATATTCTAGAGTGATTAATGTGAGTAAAAGGTACATTATCAACCCCCTCTACCATTTCTTCCAAACTGTGAAGGAAGAATCATATGTAGACACAACTGCATTCTTATATGTTTTTTAAAGCATGTTTTGCCTTCATTTTACACTACTGGGGGAGAGACAGCACCCAGCTGATGAGTGTCTGTAGAACATATATCTCTTAGTAGGCTTTAAAACTCTCTTAATTATAAGTAGAGTAAACCCAGAGCATGCATACCTTCAAACCTATTTAATCCTTGTTGAAATCAGTTCAGCTTGTCTAAACACAAGATGTTTCCTTTGCACATTACTTACAAGATAATGATTGCTCTAAGGGACTTTATAATGCATATTCCCTTTCAGGTTTTTGAATTCTGATTTCCAGAATGGTTTTAGTAGTACTATTCTTGTATTACAGGTTGTTAAAATACGTGAATGCAGTGTAATTGAAATATTGAAATTTTGCATGGCTCTTCCGCATTTACTAAATGGACAATTTCAGTGCTAAGTACATGCAGCTGTATCTGTATGATCATGTTTCATCCTCTCTGTTTTTCTCAGCTGCTAATCCCCTGCCAAGTTTCACTGCTGTCAGTTTTGTATAATATAAAGACTTGAAATCAGTATGCAGTTGGCAAAAATTACAGAAATGATCCCAGTCCATTACTTATTTTTAAAGTGTCTGGACAATTTTCTTTCTTAAGTTAGTAGCACAAATCATTCTTTTTGTGTCTTGGGCTAGCCTTCTTTCAATTGCTGTTTCACAATATCAGTTTCACAATGCTGAGGCAACAGACAAACTAGTCTGCCTTGGCGACAGACATTGCTATTTGTACTCATTTCCTTTTAAATATTGCTGGAAAATTAGGGAGGAGGAAGGTTGCTGAAAAAAAAAACATTTTAATGTCATTGCCATCTTGTTAGACATGAGGTTATGGTTTATCTTGACTATAATTGCAAGAATTCGATATGAGGTGTAATCAATGGACCTTGATGAGGCTTCAAATATCTGACGCTTTTTCTCAGCCAGGACATGAGAGCACTTCGGTCTTGTCATCTGACAGGGGCAGATGGAAGAACTGAGGTGGCGACCATGAGCTTAGGTGACTGGGATCACATCACTAAGGCAAAACCCCAAAGGGGAGGTACTGCTGGAAAACACATTATCTGGCTGTTGTAAATGGCCTGACAAAGCCTTTGTCTCATGGCTTCCCAGAGCGAAAGAAAGTATGCTTTGCTGCCAGTGCCAGCGTCACAGGCTTGTAGTGGGGCAGATTTGTAGCTATCAGCATGTTTAAAACAAGTACTTCTCCGTCCCTTGCAGTGAGCTGTGCTGGCCATTAGCATCCTGCTGCTGCCACAGGCAAAGGACTTCCTGCTACTCCGAAGCATGGATAATATGGTGATTTCTTTGTCTGCAGAGATTAAACTGATCATTTTCTCATTCTTTTCATTTACACAACGAAACACTAGAAGTCACAAATATGAATAGTGCTGTGGTGACAGTCATCTCTATTGCCTTCTTCAAGGTCTTTGATGTTTCAGATCCAGATAAATTATTTCTTTTGTCTGTTGCGTCTTCAAGTCAGTAAAACTTTGATCTACATTTAAATGCATGTAATCATGGCCTTTATTTACACAGTTCAGATGTTAGGGAAGAAATGATGCTTCTGATCTTGAAGGCTTTGCCACTGGACTATTAAAACTTTGAGCATATGGTCCTTATATGTCTGGCTCACAAAATGCAAGCAGAATTTCTGCTTCTTACCTCTGTTTGCTGGTTATTGTGGGTGGCTAGAATTAGTTTTAGAAGTGGTTTGGATAGAAATGAGGATGATGTCTCAGTGTCCCACTGCTCTGTGCGGGGCAGGCTGAGCTGCATCCAGACCTTTTGTCAGACTCTGTTGGCTTGTTTCTCTTCAGAGGGTAGGGACCTGGCTATTTAACACGCTGCATGTCAGCACACCCTGCGCACAGTCGCTTTCAAACCCTGCCTACCAAAATGTCCCTAGTGTGGCAGCAATGGCAGAAACATGACAGTGCGGGGGACAGCCCCTCTCTGGAAAGCATGTCAAGGGTGGGTAAGTCTATCCAAAGTGCCAGAAAAACTGCAGATCCACCAAGCATCCTCTCACCAGCTCCTCTGACTGAGTTGCACTGGGTCTCAGTCATGCCAGGATCTCCCACAGCTGCCATCCTTTGCACACAGGGCACCAATGAGGTTTGAGAATGAGGATGAGAATTCTTGTAAGGCCCATCTGACAGCAGATGACATTGTCAGGTTGGGGACAGCAGCACATATCTACCTGTAGATAACAATACAGGGAGATATTTACAGCTAGAGGACCAAATTGCCTAGAGCAGGGGTGACCAAATTGCCAATACTAGAGCAGGGGTGTGGCTGTACATCAGCTTTGTCAAGACAGAATGTGGTTTTCAAGTCATGCTTCCTTGTTTCTGCCTCCCAGGACAGAAGCTGCCATCCCTCTGTTGTGCCAGTAGCTGTTGCTGTGGCTGCTCCTAAACTGTATATGTTTATGATCTGAATTGGAAAATAGCAAACAAATTAGAAGCGTGTCTTTAGAAAAGGTTCTAATTCACCAGGGGAAAGCATACCTTGGGATGGCTGACAAGGTCATTACTGACAATCTCATTTGCCACTCCCCGGTTGCAGAGGTGAATATGAACAAGCTGAACATGAACTAGCATGGTTTACAGCAGAATTTGAAAGCAAATGACACATTGTCACTTGCAGCATTTCATCAGCTCATCTGTCCATGCACAGAGGGCAGTGTCCTGAGCCACCAGCCTCAGCCACGCTGAATCGGCTCAGGAGACAGTGCTCTTGGCAGAATTTGTTGGGGTTTTAAGCAGGATCATTGCACAACTTTAATTTAGACAAGCCATATAAGAAACAGAATAAACACAACTGCAAGGATAGAAACTTTCAGGATGCTGAGACCAAGCTGCTGGGCTTAGAAGTTTGGTAATGTCTTGAATAGATGTGCTCCCAACAAATTAGTCATGCGCAATGGGAATTCAGTTTGGATGCAGAGATAACCCAGATCAGAATGTAGGATTTGACTGTGACACAGCTTGTGATTCAAAAGGCTATAAAAGGAGAATATATGCATTCTGCATTGCTAGTATTTGGAGGTTTATACTCTCTAAATTTTCTGGGGTTTATGTGGTGAAAAAAATAGCTCTGTATAAAAAAAACAACCTAAACTAAGAGAGACTAATAAGAAACATGAGTTTATTCAGTTAAAAATGAAGCAACAAAAGAGCTTTCCTCATACACCAATGCTTTAGGAAAAGTTAGAAATCCATGGCCTATTCCTGTAAATTCTTATTTGCAGCAAGTTCTTCCACAAGTAGATCTTAATTTCCTGTACTGCATCCTTCTTTAAATACACATTGAAAGACCATACATCCTCTTCCCTTCTGAAAGTATTTTAAAACATCTTTCAGAATATCCAGCAAAAATAAGATTATTGAACTTGAAACTTCATTTAATTTATTACATATCCATTTCTCTTGATGGATCAAGTCATGTCAGATGCATGAGCTGATAGTTTGTCAGCTGTTCTTCATTTGATGGCACTGTGGCTTTTGCAGCAACAAAAATCAGCAAGACCCTTGACGTAACATCTTAAAATATGTCCAATGTATATCTGTTACTATGTTCATTATTTTATTTTTCAGCAGAAAAAAAAATAAAATAGGGCTTTGGATATGTCTTCTTAGCATCTTCCTACTTTTCTGTAACTGATAATTTTTAGAGTTGTAAAATAAACACAACAAACCTATGCTTAGCAAGATCTCCAATGTCCTCATGTTGATACAGTCTTCTTCTGATTTTGTCTTGATTTGTGCATATTTCTTCTAGTAAGATACTGTTCTGTGAATGAGCCTACCAGGAGACACTGAATAAATACCATTAACTTTCACTCTAAACAAAATAACTTGGATAGCTTTGATAAATGTCCATCCTAATTCCGCTTTACTGTTGCTCCAAAAGCATACAGTTCATCATCAGCTGCTCTGGGAGAACTCAGCAATATAAAAAGATTGCTCATGGTTGTACAGCAGTATACAGAAATATTTGAAACCAAATACATTTTAGGTGTCCCCAAAGAAAAATCCTTCTACATAATTTGTTGAAAACCCAATACTTCTACCCAAAGGTTACCACAGCAGTCAGAATAAAAACACCCAATGATATAAAGGAAGCCACTTGTCTCTAAGACTTTTCCAGAATCTTGTAAATGTGACTAGTAACAGCCCTGAGCACAGCAATCCACCAGCAGAAGGGTTTCTTCATTTAAAAATCTGTCTTTCTTTTGAATTTGAAATTAACACTCCAAGGGAAAAGTCTGAGGAGAAAAACAAATTAGCTGAAATCAACATAAATATTTTGTTCTGATAAGACATTTCATTTCAGGTTTGACTGCTATATGATCAATTTATATACTATAATATGAGATAAAAACTGAAAATGCACAGAAAAAATAAAGTAATTGGAAAACAGCAGACAGGACATTTATATCTTATTAGAATCCTTACAAGGCTTCTTTACCCAAACAACTATATGACAAACACTGCTAGAGACATGATTACATTTCTAGGTAGAAAATGGCTATCGAAACTCTTTCTGCCTGTCTCTAATTAATAGTAATGCACAGTATACTTGTGAAAATGGTTGCTTCAGATTAGCTGTGCCCTAACCAGAAGATAAGATGGATGTTTGTACATCTTTTGGTTTTTCTTTTTCCCTGTGACAAAAGGGAAAGACAAAATGTCTTCGCATTTCTGATGAGGCACTGATAATAAAATGAGTCTGTGGTACCTTTCCCATACTTGGATTTTCTTGCAAGTTTGTAGCCTTTATGAGCGGTGGGCAAAAAAGAATGACAAAGATTACAGATCACAATACAGATCACAGAAATTGCTGATCTACACAATTTTTAATTTTTTGTTGAAAAGGAAAAGACTAATTCAAACAGGACTTAAGTATCATTTCTAACATTTCTATCACCTTCTTATTCACCTGTGTTAATGACTGCAAGCTATTAATAAAATGCTTCAGCACCTCCTTATACACAATACAAGATTTAGTTTATATGAAAAACTGATTCTCTCCTTGACATAACAGACGGCATACCACAGCAAATCAAGTGTGTCCGTTTTTTGAGATGAAGAATTTCACTAACTTGGCAGTTCTACAAGCGTTTATCCATTCTCACACTTTCTTCCTTTTTTTCAAGATACTACAGGCCAATCTGAATGTAAGATCCATTGCATTAACACCAAGTTTAAAATTGCAAGACTGCAGAAATGTTTGGAAGGACTCTCTTGAGATTATCTAGTCCAACCTCCTGCTCAAAGCAACACTATTGCTAGCATTAAATCAGGTCAGTTGTGGTGACGTCTAACTGAGCCTTAGAAGCCTCCAAGGATGGAGATGTCACTACTCCCCTCAGGTTGCAGTGACAGAAGAAGAGTATTTAACAGAAAAAACATACGCCACCACAACTTGACAGCTCAGTGTTAGAACGGCCTTACTGAAAGCATAACCTGAGCTTATGTCTGCATCCTGAAGGCTGGAAGGAAAACAGGATATTGCATTCACTCATATTTATTGCTCCTTGCTCCTTGTTATATTAGTTGTGTGCTTATACTTTGGCTGGTTTATGTTTGGCTATAGCACTGTATTTTGGCTATTAGATGATTATGATCTGAACATAACTTCAGAGCTAACTCTCTGTGGTCTGACTTTGATGGAAGAAGGGAAGCTAACTTTCTGTGGTCTGACTTTGGTGGAAGAAGGGAGGCTCTAGACATTTTACAGGTGATTCCAATATTTTTTGCATCTCAAAAAGTAAGTTCCAAGAGATGGACATTCTGTTAGGAGCTAACATTTCATAAAACACACTTTAAAGAACGGCAAATGAGACCTATTATTTTGTATTTTTTTTTTTTCAAGTTGATTATGACTACCATGAAATCACTGGCACACCACTGAAAGGTTAGCAGAAATGTGATCCTCAAAGCACATTCATGGCAGGAAAACTTGGAAACCCCATGTGGCTTTGTGGCTGAAACACTGAATTCGGCAGACACAGGTTTTTATTCCCAGCTTTATACTTGCCCACATTAGGCAAATTATTTCATCTGTTCCCCATCTGAAAAACAGAGTAAATGGCAGTGACCTACTTTATAAACTGCTTTGAGATCTACTGAATTAAAAAAAAAAAAAAAAATACTTTGCTGATACTAAATAACAGGCCTTATCTCCAGAAATTACTTGAAGGGGCTCCAAGTCTTCATACAAGAGGATTGTTCTGATTTACATATGTTCCTTTAGAAAGTGATTGAGTTAAATCATTGCAATTTCTGTGGTATAGACAAGACCAAAGAAAAAATCTGAAGCAGTAAGTAGTACAGGGGAAAGGGAATGTATTAATAGGTCAAGCAGTACAGAGCAAAATTCTCTGAAGCAAGCACTTCAGTCACAACCAGTTCACATCGGCTTTCACCTCATCCTGCTTTAACTTTGAATCACACTATACAAAAAAGATCCAGCCCTTTTAGCTGAAACTCAGCTACGCTTTACTCTGAGCTGCAATATAAACCATTCTTGTAACTTTCTGTAGATCATGAAGCCACAGAGAATGATTAAAAAGAGCTAAGGAACAACCTGTGCATCTCATGGACTTCCTAGTTTATTTTAAAGCAGAGATGATTCATTTTGGCA
>JANRGW010049043.1:0-24497 GCA_024733675.1 Psilopsiagon aymara
GCCAGACCAAAATGTACTAAGCAGTAACCAAAACATTGGTGTTATCAACACTGTTCCCAAGCCGAAAGTCAAAAAAAACCACAGCTCCACACCAGCTACCAAGAAGGAGAAAAACGACTGCTACTGCCGAACCCATGACAGCAGTGTACACGAGGATAGGCTAATTACACATTTATGTATGTGGTACTTACACAGATATCTGTTCAACAGGATACACGTGTTGCTATGGCAATCAGTTTGTTTGTCGAATGTTAAGTAAACCTAAAAAAAAAAGCAAACAAAAAACCACACACACACACACTCACACACACAAACCCACCACACCTTGAAATGTTTTTTGGTGGTGTTTTGCTTTTTTGTTTTGGTTTTGTTTTGGTTTTGTTGTCATTTTGTTTCTGGTTTTGTTTGTTTCTTTGTGGGTTTTTTTTGTTGTTGTGTTGTTTTTTGTGACTAGTATCTCCACCCCACCCACAGCTGTTCTAAAACACCTAATAGTCTCCAGAATACGGCCTCACTGCTGTCACAAGTGATCTCTGCATTGCTGGGTAGCTCTACACTTGTCTACAAGCACAGAGCAGACAAAACACCTCTCCCCCCATAATGTTTTGCCACATGTTAGGCAGCACTTGCTTGTGCTGCATGGCATTGCTTGCCTGGTTTCCAAGGGCCCCACATACCCAAGATCCCTTTAAGAGCCCTGTGGGGTAATTCTCCTTTCCTTATGGCATCAATGAAAAGGATATTCTACTCTGTCATCATATACAGCCACAGAAAAAGTGTAGTTTTGTGAATTTATGGTTCAGAGATGAAAGTGTAATTTCTTTGGAGGAGCTCCTATTGCCTGGCTCAGCTCTTTACACAGTAGGGTGAGTGTTCAGGTTGATGTATTGCCTTCGTTCCCCTCCAGGAGTGGAGAAACCCTGATAAGATCCATGAGTGCTGCTCACCTGTAGCCATTACTGACATCATCTCTCCTCAGAGAGCTACTACAGTGGGAAGAGATGAAAACTAATGCTTTGCACTTTGCCTGGTATTTTCTCAGAACCTGTGAATACTAGTGGTATGGATTTTTTTCACCATCTATCCAGGTCAACATTTTGCAAGACTGCTAAATAATAAACAATTTGCAAGACTGATAAATGCTGTCCATAGGAAGGACAGTCTTTTTCAGAGAGAATGTTACAACTCCATTTTTATGAGTGCTTTCTTAAATTTTCACAGCATGCTTTTATAAGCTGTGACAGGAATTGAGAGCAAGACACACTTTGACTATTTGTAAGAACTGGTAGACATTTTAAAATGGCAGCACAGTTAACTATATTTGCCTTTTTCAAATTCATGTATTTGCATACTATTCTTTGTTTCTTCTGCATCACAGCGGTTTTCAGATGTGTGATTATGGTCATATTTTTAAAAAGAAGAAGTAGGAAGCTGCAGCATAAATGCCATATATTGATCCTGCCCTTAATGGGTCATATCCAGAATCCTCCTTAATTTGATGACTACCTGGAAAACACTTCTTTACTTTGGTCCCTTAAAAAAAATAGCAGCCACATCCACAGTTACTTGATTACAGCACCATTTTTGACACTTCTGTCTCCATGACTGTGCCCATAATGTCACAACTGGCTAAATTCTTTGGGAGGTGAAAGCTTTGTCTCATACACAGGAAGGATCCTGCCAAGAAGTGGATTAATTGCAAAAAAGAGAAGTTCATATGTCTTACTTTAGGCATAACTTAGACACCTGCCTCTTCTCCTGAAGATTGCAGTCCTTATTCCAGACTGCCAGAACTCTGCAGAGAGCAGCTGTTACTTGGATCTTGCATCTCTGTGAAATACCACCTTTGCTGGGTTTCCTGCAAGACCTGAGAGTGCAGCCTGAAGCCAAAAGGGATGATGCCCATAGCCAGGAATAGCTGCTGAGGAAAGTGAGGGTTAAGCGCAAGGTCACATATTGCTCTTAAACTGCAGGAAGACTAAAGAGGAGGTAGGTAGAAAGGCAGGAAGACACAAAAAAGAGTAGAAGTAGAAAATCTTCTATGTTTGTCTTCCACAATTCCAATTTGTGTTTTAACTTCACTGTATGGAGATGAATAGTGATTGAGGTGGGCAGAAACACAGAGCAGGAACAGACCTGCCCGCTTTGACAAAAGTGATGTATGTTTTGCGTGGGTGCTAGAATTGTATGCTCAAGAATTCATATTCAAATATCTTGAAGTTTAGGCTTATTATAAGGATTCCTTTAATATGTAATTTTAAGAGGAGAATATCTTGGGATAGGAAAGGTTACACTGAAGGAGACTTAATCGATGTGTTGGTAAGAAAAAAAGCTAAATGCATTTATATCATATGTATGAGAAGTGAAGAAAATTGTTTTGACCAAAAAAAGGCAGGAATTATCACTGTTTTCCTGCATCTTCCCCCAGGAAGATGAATTTGGAAAAGTATGTTCTGTGTTGTCCTCTAAAGCAGAAATGCAGATGGTTTGATTGGAAAAGGAAACCTCATTGGATTTATATATTGTGAGAATTAGCAAACTCTCAACCCTATAATTTCTAATCATGTCAGTATTTTCTGCAAGTCAAAGGGAAAAGAGAAGAGGTGAGAGTTTTGCTTTATCTGGGCTTAGCTGGTGTTTGGCCTGTACTTACTGAAATCTCAATCCTACTCAAGCAAAATGTCGTATATTTCAAGGTCATCATTTAACTTCTAAAGCTTTGAATAGAAAGACTGGCCTAATGTGTGTCTAGAATTTGTGGAGAGGAAAAAAAAAACAAAACCACCTCAGGTGTCAAGCCTTTTTGGATTAATTTTACCAAGGAGATCATGCTGGATGGAATTGCAGCTGAGGCTTTTACCTAGCTTTCATGGTCACAGATGAGTACAGCTTTTTTCTGTTGGCAGCCTAGACCTGACATGTTTGCGTTTGAGAGGGAAGCGGTTGTTGACTGGCTGCTGCTCAGGGCAGTAGAAGAGCCTGTTTATGGTGGCTTTAGAGTTCTGATTCAGGCTTCAAGATTAACAAGAAGATTCCTTCATCACCAAAGCAAAGGCAATTCAAGAATTTGATGACATTAAGCAGGCAGTTGAGGTTCCAAGGCACTCTTGGGAGTTGTATCACACTTGCAAATCCAATGGAAAGCAAAAAAACTTGTTAGCAGATCAGCTACAGCTTCTGGGCTTGCCAAGATGAAATTAGTACAAAGCAACTTTCCTATTACTCACATCAGCAGTGTTGACTAGGTGAACTGCAGGCAGGTCAAACCTTGTGTCTGCTGCAGTTCGAAGATGGTTGCCCTTCATCTTCGTCTCTCCTCTCCCCTCCCCCTTCATACAGGAAATCCTGCCAGGAAGACTATACAATATGTTGACAGTCAGGGTTTGAATTAAATGTATTTCTCTTATTCATTTATAATTCAGTTTACTTTATATATATCAAACTTTTGTAAGCAACAACTGAAATCCTCTTTTATAGGACAGGGAATAGAACAACAGTAAAGAAAAAAATAAAAATCATCGGTTTAGTGTTCCTTAATGTTAGTATGGTAGTATGTGTTTTACTGGAAGTTGGTGGCTCTGTGTTTGGTGCATGTTTTGTGGAACACATTTTTCATAAGGTTTATTGAAAAAAAAAATCAGAAGCACACTGTCATTATAAGACCTGTCCTTTCCTCCCCTCAAAACGCTCTCTTGCTTCTAAACTCTGAACACAGTGGCTGTACTTCAAAGAGAAATACTGTCTCCCTCTGTCCACACCAACTGCTGCCTTCAACCACGAGAAATATTGCAGTAACTTAAAAGTTTCATTACTGCAAATGGTGAACTGGAATTGCTTCTGACTAATTTTCAGTTTAAATGTAACTTCATTTTCCCTTTTTTTTTTTCTGTTATTTTTTTTTTTTTCTCTTTTTTTGCACAAATTCTTCAGACTAATTTCTAAAGCACGGTTACATACAAGCGGGGCAGACCTGTTGAAAAAAAAAAAAGAAAAGGTTCATTAAGAAATGTGACTTGGCAGTGTACTTGCCAAAACCTCAGATATTTATGATAAACATGTAAACTTGGCTTTGGTACTAGAAAATACATCTTAGACCATTTTTTAATGATTTTCTTCATCCAACCCATTTACATCTGTTTATACCATGATATATATAGAAGGGAAATGGACTGGTGAGACATGACCTGCTTTTAATCTGAGCATACAACAGCAATATGATTGTGACAGCATGTGTTTACTCTTGAGTAGTGCAGCAGACAGCAGATAAAACAGACTGACAGAGACCACGTATGGGGCTTTCTCCTCCCTGTTACATTTAAGCCAACAGCATTATTGCGTTAACTTGGGGGGTTGTTATTCTTAGATGGTCTTGTTCTGTTTTGTTTTTGTTTTGCAGTAACACTGTAGGTTTGTTTGGTACTTAACTGGCAAAATTTCGTATGTCATGCAGGAGGCTTTATCAGATGTGCTATTAGCGATGAAATTGAATACACATATGTGCACAAATAAGTGGAGGCTAAAAGAAGAAAGATGTCTGTATGAAAGGGTGGTTGCAGTGTGTTTCAGCTGTTTATGTGTGAATACAGCTTGCAAGCTTGCACTTAGCAAAGCTTTTATTTCTTTTGCCACTATTCCCAATAATGATCATTAACTCCAATACAGCAATGCAGGAAAGCTTTTTACATTTATCTTCTGAAGTAACTCATGGACATTTCCAGGCTGTTAATATGTCGCATTCGTTCTTATGCATAATATCTGCAAGTGTGGTGGGTGCATTGTAACACAAAACACTCTTCCATCTAGCTCAACTCTTGTTCACAGAGTACCTTAATTGCGAGTAGGCTGAGTGTAGACTACGGCACAACGAGCTATGCATATTATACACAGTAATGTACTAATCTCTTAAAATTTGTAATTTGTTTGAAGGCTCCCAATTGGGTAAAACTGGTATGGACTGGGAGATGGTCTTGAAGGTGACACAAAGAAAATCTGTTCTTTGTTTCAGTGAGCTAGTTGTCAGTGGTCTGTATTTCTTTAATGGTCATCTAACCAGGTTTTCTTTTTAGGCATCAAAAAGTGCTATTCATTTGCTATTTCTTTCTTAAATTGATACCTGCATAATCTGCTGCGGATGGTGGACTCTGGCTTTCAGGGAAAAATATTATATAAATTTCTTTGACTTGAGCAGAGTTTATTCTTCTCAGTACCTTGTCCAGTTCCACACTGTGATGATGTCCTTGAGATCTGGGATTGTTTTGGTGCTCAACTTCCTAGCTTCTAAACTCTTAAGAAATAATAAGATTAAGACTGCCTCTTGATTCCGTTGTCTTTATTGACTTGATTCAGTGGTCTTTAAACCCATTATTTCTACTCAGTTAATAGGGATCATTCTGAGACTAAAATTTTTTGAGGGGAAGCTTGATAGACAAGTGAGAATCTGAAGAAAGTCAAATAGGAATAACTAACAAACCTGCTGATATAGCAAGTTAGAAAATGTCGTTAATACTCCAATCTGCCATGAAAATGCTTTGGAGTCAGCTTGCAGGTTATAAATTACTATGTGAGATGAAAATAATTTTATTTTAAGTGGTACTGGCACTGTTTATAATCTGTCTTCTTCCACTGCAATACCAAATTTTGGAGAGCTGTTGGATTCCTAAATTCCCCCCAACCAATACCATACGTGGTCTTCTACTGCATGAAAGGCCTGGCAAGAGCATATGTGAGTGTTGCCATCCAGAGAATTTGGGAATCCACATTTCCTATGCATTGTAGAATTGTGTCATACAACGAGATATTGTAAAGGCTGAGCATAGAAGATTTTATGTACCAGAGTAGCACGGGTAGTTGTAGGGAAAAAAAAATAAAAATCTATTGAATGGTTTCCATCAGAAGTTTATTCTCCCAGGACCTGTTGCTTTCGTTTCTGGAATGTTTTTGCAGAGCAAAAAATCTTAAATGAAATCTTAATTCAAAAGCCAGAACCTCAGTTTATCATCTAGTAATAAGTGCAGGTCCTCAAAGTTAAAATTTTAGGTATTTTTTGAGAACTGAAAGCTAAAATCCTGGTACTTCTACAGACAGTTCTTTTAAGTTAACTGTGCAACAATACAGCATATTGTGATCCATGCGTAAGAACTTTAAAACATGATAAGGTTTTATAATGAAAGGCTTGTGCTAGTGTGATTCATCAAGTTCCTTGAGGGACCTGTCCTGACTCCTAGAAGCAGGTGTTGACAAAATGGAATAAATAAATACAATTAATCAAGATGTCTAGGTGTTACTCTTCATTTTGATTAACAGTGCTTTCTTTGTGGCATAAATAAATTTTGATGATTTACTTTAAAAATATGCAGTTTATAACTGAACTAAATCAAAATATCTAAGGTGGGTAAAGTGTAAATTATTATAAATCTTACCACACTGAACTTCACTCATGGTCTTGTTAAATATGAACTGGTTCATATAAATTGGCTTTCACAAGGTTCTTTTTGCAGGGCTGCTCTGAAGTCAAAGGTCAAGGTATATTTGCCATGCTTGCATCTTCCTCCCTTCTGAAAAGTCTGAAAGCTCAGTCTTCCCTTCTTTTACTTATATTCTCCAGACTCTCATTTCCGAGGGAATTGAGGGTTTTAATGAAGGAAAGTGTTTTGCAGATTATAAGGCTGGACTTCTAAAAAGGCAAAACAAAAAGCTGTCCCCTTTTGTCCCAAAAATGTGTAAGGAAAGAAATCACACTGATCAGTGGAAATGAGCAGCACAAGGAGAAGATATTTCAGTAGAAATGTGGAAAAGATCTTAACCCACAATTCAGATGTATGAATTAGGAGATTTGCCACTCTGGTGCCTCACTGTTTTCCCTGGAGAAGGAAAATCTCCAGGGGTAAATCAGAGCAGAAGCTTAACTTAGAATGGTAGGCTAGTAAAGTCTGACTTTGTGATACCTCCAGGTGTTGATTTAGAAAAAAACAAAAAATAATAAAATGTAATTATATATGCTTAAAGAGATCAGTCCATTATTGTCAAGCTCTTTACTTAAGAAAATTGAGTGTTGATTATGAGCAGGTTAATGTGAGATTAACAGAATGCAAATGTCAGATGCGGTTTTTTTACTTGGACACTGCTTGGGAGTCAACTCCTATTTCTAGGAGTTGACAGTTATTTTTCCTCCTCCTCTCCTATCTCTCATCAAAACTTTAGCATTTCTTACACAGCTTTTATGAGATAAAATTAAGAAGTGGTGAAGTGTCAAGGTTACATACGTTCTTCACATTTTCCTCTACTTGTCTTCTCATTTTTACCAAGGAATCCAAACAATGTATGATAGAAAATTTTCCCATAGAGAAATTGTGGGGAAAAATTCTTTTGAGATGTCAGATCAAAACTTAAATGTTTTTAGTCTCTTCTAATTCTGGGGAATCACAAACTGACCACTTTCCTATATTTGACTTTCTTTGCTTTCTTAATCCTCAAGAGTTTGCAGGATTCATGTGATTCCCATTGTCTGTGCTTGGTCATCCTCTCCAGCCTCTCCAGTTTCTCACACTGTTTCCAGGGTGCACTTCATTTTTTTTACGGAATTAGCAGGCCGTCACTGCTAAGTATAATGGGTTCACAAATACTGTCATCAGACGTTATGAGAGGCCATTATACGATTACAGGTTTTACATGCAATGCAGTTGCCAATTCAACCTTTTTTGTTCTTGCCTCTTTCACTCAGGGTTTCTTTTCAAGCACTGTTTTCTAACAATTGCTCCCAGCTTTCTCACCTTCTGTTGCCAAAACATTTTTTTCCTGTTTTTCTATATTTAATATTTATTTAATATCTATTATTTCTTTTCCTTTAGCTTCTTACCTGTATTTTGTTCACCTGCCACCTTGATCAACATATTTGAATTTTACTTGTGTATTTCTTAGGAATCTCTCTGTGCTGAAGGCAGATGTTATTTAATGATGCAGAACTGATCATCATAAGACAATGGACGTGGAGTTTATTTACCCAGTCTATTTTGCATTGTAACTCTGGTATAAATTGCAGCATAGACAAGATACAGAAGATATGCAATCCCTCAGTGGGCAGAAGGGGTTAATTTTTTAATTATTTCTTTAGCTAACTGAAACTTTATCTGACTTAGCATGAATCAGCCTTAGAAATCTTCAGACCTGCCTTGCTCTTGAAGTCCGGAGGGTAAAAAAGACAGAATCTCTGTTAAGATGAATTTGACCTAACAACCTTGACAATGTTAAGCCAGGGAGCTCATTTATTTATTTTTCCTAGGTTATGGGTGGTTGTAACTGACTGTTCGCAGTTTCCCAAATACCTGCCTTTTCTTCATGTATTCATTTTATAGTTCACTGAACTAACCCTACAAGCTTATCATCTTTGGTGCTCCTGTAGTATTCTTGAACTGTTTATGTGTATGTTAAGCAGTGTTGGCTTTGATGTGTGTTAGAAGTTATGTCCCGTAGTAAAGGCTGTGACCTGTTTGACTGATGTGAATAGTTCATATTATTAATAGTAAATGCATCCACAAACTAATGATAAAGTTGCATTAATTTGTAATGTTCTATTAAGATACACACTGCTTTATAAAATACATTCTAAATCCATGAGCAAGGACCTTTGGGTTAAAATTGTAGAGGCATTGAGGACATACCATAAAACAAATATGTTCTACTACAGTAGTAATTATTCCTTGGTTATAGGTATAATTTAGTCAAATAAAGCCATGTACCTTCATTTCCTTGAATGCAGGTTAGAATGTACCAGGATGAACTGACTTCAGTGATACTCAGAGTGCATTAAAAATTAAACTCTGGGTGAATTTTAATAGTAATTTTGTACAAGTTCTGTTCTCATTATTCTTTATGAGCTTTTTTACGGCATTTCTACCTGACTTTTTTTTTCAGTGTTTCTGTATGTTTATGTATTTTAATGTCTTCTGATTTAAGTGTTTAAAATAATCTGTTTCATCATCACCTATAATGTATTGGAAAAGAATATGTGCTTCATCAAATTAGAAGTAGGGTTTAACCAAATTTAAATTATTTTGAGAGTCTACAAGCTATAACCATCATGTACAAAGACAGAATTTCTAATTTGTAGGAAGTACTAACTTTGAAGTTGACATTTCTTTTCTCTAGCAATGATTGCAACTACATATTCTGCATAAATGGCATGTTACATAAAGTGAAAGTTTAATTATAATGGGAAACTTAATTAAATATTTCTGTTTGATTAAGAATAAAGAAACATGAACATCACATTTAATTTTAGACAAGCCATGTAAAGGATGTTGAAATGCTTCTGTCAGTGAATTAAACGTGGTACAATGTGAAGACGTGCTTTCTGTCACTTGTTTCTCATGACAGTGCATAGCTGTGACCTTGCTGCTTTGATTTATGCTGTATGTGGTACTAAGACCATAGTACAAGTCACACAAGATACAGGTTGCGAGGGTTTTACTACAAATTCTCTCGGTTGTTGAGATGCTATCTTCAGTTTAGTCAATGTAACACTGTTGCCTAAATGAGCACTGCAACAGCTTTATTTAACCAAGTGAAAGCATACTGAAATTGTGAAAAGGCTGAATGTAGTCCTTTCCTCAAGCTGCCTGAAGAATGAAGGACCCAGCAGTTTCAAAATCAGTGGGCCGAATTCATATCTAATAAAAAGTAATGTGAATCCAAAATAATGAGAGAGCTCAGTAAAATCACTCCATGAGGAACAACCAATAAGGAACAAGCTGATGAGCAAAATTGTGGGTTTTTTTTTTTTCTCTCTTTTTTAATATATCAGATTATCAGTTTTCTTTGTTTAAAATCAAAGGCACTTAAGGCATTTTTTTTTTTTCTTTTGGTTATTACAGATTACTGAAATCTGCCCATGTTCTTTCAGCTACAGTGACATCTCCAATGCCAGGCATGCATCCTTTTCTCTGGGCAAACAGTTTTTTGGCATGTAGTTCCCAGATGATTGTTGCATCACTCAGCAAGTTGTTCCTGAACACATTTAGTGCATGTACAGCATATTTTTACCAGTAAAGATATTTTTCCTAATATTCAACGTATAGGAATTAAAGCAAAAAATACTGCTGAAAGTTCAAATGGGTGTTAATGGACAAAATATGCTTAGTATTTACTTCACTGAGCAAGGAACTTAGACCTCCTCCTAACAAAACTGTGCTCTCTAACTTGTAACTGGGAGTAATCAGTGTTAGACTTTGTGTTGTATAAGATATGGATCTCCAAAAAGGGGTGTGTTTTACAACATTGTTATGGGGTATTATTTCAATAATTAAAATCTTTATGAGTAATCAAAAGCACTTTTAAGAAGTGCTGGGGCTAGTGTCTCACCCAGTTACGTATGTAGATGTGGTGTGATGGGATCATAATCTTATACCCAACATAGTCCTTTTTTTTCTTCCTGACTCATTAGGTACCAGAAATGAGTGGGGTCCAATTTCTAGCACTAAAAGATATAAGAGGCACAGCAGAAAATTGGGTTTGATTTTTGGAATATTATTCAGCTTCACAAGCTGGTGCATGTAAATGGATACCAGTTGTCTTACAAAGTTTAAGTATTTCTGGAAATAACCATATTTAGTAGAGCATTAGCGCTGCTTGATATTTTGATAAATGGAACTGCCCTCATGATGATGCTTTTCAATCTTCACCTTAGGAAACTTGTACTTGCTAGCATATCTGCACTATACCTTTTTGCTGTAAAAATTGAAATAGGAGCCTCATAATTCATCTGAAATGTATGCCAGGACTCCAGTGCATAAGAATAGCCTGATGCTGCTGCATGTGAAGGAGAAGCGTCTGAACTTTTCAGTAGGGAATTGAATGTATATTATAGCAAATAGATAATTTTAAATTAGTGCTCTGTACATGTACTGGAGAGTGTACTTTGATTTACGCATAAATTGCCTCCCGACACAATTCAAAAGCTCAATCTTAAGCTTAGCAGTGAACATTTCAAAACAAGTAAATTAGTATCTTCACGGAGAAGAAATATATTTTATTATAGAATCACCTAATGTTGCCACTATAATTATGGCTTTGTCAGTATTTCTGTGAAAACTCTATTTTTGAGGGGTCAAGGAAAAAAACCTTTTTCATAATTAGAGGTAGCACAGCCTGCAGCTTAGTAGGCAGCATCTCAGCCTGAGGTATGGCCTGCGCTTAGTTCTCTGAAGAGACATGTTTGACCTTTCTCCTGTGGAAGGTCACACAGGAGTTGCTGGGAGGTTCCCAGAGATGCTGGCATGACTTTTCAAGTAGCATTTTTATTATCTTAAGCAGGAACCATCATGCCCTAGATAATTTTAACAGAAATATTTTCCTGCCAACAGTATCAGTCACCGGAATCCAGGTCATGCCTGTTCCTTCAGGGCTGGCGATGGCAGAGTCAAGGGAGAACTGGCCTCCCCTCACAGCATCCAGCCACACTGATGAAAGCTTTGCAGGCCTCTGCAAGTGTTTCATATGGGAGTGACCCTAAAGCAGGGTCTGCTCGCTACAGGGCATGGCGGCTGATATGTGCATCTCATACATACAGAGCTTTCTAGCTGGAGTTTGTATCTTGCATGTATTAATGCAAATTCTCAGCTGTTTCCATGTCCAAGAACACTAATTTGGAGAGTGGCCTTGTCATCTGTGTGAAGCAATACAGAAAAAGGGCCCTTTAAGATGGTGCCTGTGTACTATTAGACAGCTTCATTAATAAAGAAAAGTAGGGTTTTTCCATGAAAACCGTTCTGTGAGCTGAATATGAGCTGGCAGTTTGCACAGATGGCCAAGAAAGCCAACAGTGTTGGTTAACATTAAGTTTAGGGCCACTCACTACAAAAAAAAAAAAAAAACACACTGAGGTTGTTTAATCCATAGAAAAGGAGGCTGAGGGGAGACCTCATTGCTCTCTGTAACTACCTGAAAGGAGGCTGTAGAGAGATGGGGGTTAGTCTCTTCTCCCAGGTAACAAAGTGGTCGTCCAAGAGGAAATGGCCTCGGGTTGCTCCAGGGAAGGTTTAGATTAGATATTAGAAAAAAATTCCTTGCTGAAAGGGTTGTCAAACACTGGAACAGGCTGCGTAGGGAAGTGGTGAAGTCACCGTTCCTGGAGGTATTTAAAAGACATTTAGTCGTGGCACTTAGGGTCATGGTTTAGTGGTGGATGTGGCAGTGCAGGGTTAATGGTTGGACTTCATCTTAAAGGTCTTTTCTAACCTAGGGGATTCTATTATTTCTTTGCTTTCCTTACAATAAACAAAATACGGCATATCTGCAATTAGCTACATATTGCTGTTTTAGCTTAAAATCTACAAACTGTTGCTGTATCCACTGGCACAGGAAAGATACATTATTCAGTCTAAATGTTTTCTTCAACAAAAGTGCATATATATTGCAAGAGTAGGAGTTGATTCTGTAAATTACAAAATTTAATTTAATTCAGATTTCAAAGTTAGCTATTGGTCCGAGAGACAATACACGTTTGTGAGAAAATTTGAAAGTATTAAGTGGATGTTATTTGACCACATAGACTTTCTGCTTTAAAACAATTACTTTCATTTTCATCTCTTCTTCAGCTGGCGATCTTTGTAGTCTGTAACCGCTTTGTGGTTCCTAAGAAGCATTTCTGAAACTAATAGGTTGAGAACTTGAATAAAAGTGAGATTTAAAAATGAGATGGAAAACCAGACCCACTACAAGTAAGATTACTGTAAAATTGTTGACAGACACATAGTGTGAATGTCCTGATGTCTCACGATATTGTTGCGATGTGAGCAAAATTAAAAGCAGGGAAATAATAATTAGAAATTTAAGAAAAAAACATTGATCTTTACTACTTACATTTGCTTGCCTGATTGAAGATTATAATGAGCCATGAGTGTTTGTCAGGATAAACATAGGTGTAGATTGAAAAATTTATTGACTGTAGGATTTGTATAAAGCAAAAGCCAATCAGGGAATTCTGAGTAATGAACTAATCCAAATGTTATTTTACTTGGTTTTATAATTGCGAAACCTGCTCCTGTTGCTGGGATTTGGACTCACTGAAGGGCCTAAACTAAATGTGAGAATAATATAAAGCTGTCCATCTTTAATAGAGCATTTTCATTTTGTGGTCTTATAAGTAGGGAGATTGATGTCTGTTTCCTGCCACTCATTTAGAGTGAAGGTCTAGGAAATTCTAACACAGAATGGAAATTTTTCATCCTCACCCACACTGCTGTATCCTGGTTAATTTTCTACAGTTTCTACATTGGCTAAATATTGTGTGGGATCATCTTGGTGATAAGATGCCAAGTCAAGGACACCAGGACATTTTATTTAATTTCCTGGGAAACCATGCTCTGATTACTGCAAGCAAAACAGAGTACCTGAATCTGAAAGGTGTTACCCACAGGCTTGTGCAGAAGGGAGGCTGAGTAAGCTCAAAAATTTCTAGAAGTTGTTTTCCACTCTCAGCAGGCTGGTGTTTCAGTGCAGAAGCAGCCTACCTTCTCTGGAAATTGCTAAAGAAAGAAAAGGGAAGGAAGGAGTTAGGAGGAAGGAAAAATAAGAGGGAAAAGGTGCAGCAAGCATCGTCTTTCTGTAGACAGTGACTAAGAAAAAAGAGAAAGACAAAACCGAAAGAAAAAACAAAAGGAAACTTTACATGAGAAACCAAGATAAGTGCAAATAGTGGAACTATGAAAGGGTAGGGCATAGAAGTAAAAAGGATAAGGCACAGAAAAAAATCAGAGACTCTGAAAAATGTAATCAATGAACTTAATTTCAAAGTCATGTAATTTAGTAGAATTTACAATGAGGCAATCAGACTGCAGCAACTTGGAGCTATCATCATGATGTGTATTTTGTTCTAACTGCAATACTAATGCATAGGGTGATAGAGAAGACTACCTTCAGTGTTTCTCCTTATGGTTACCTAACAACTTCAAAACAGTGATTTCAACATAACAGAATGGCCATAACTACATTATTGTTTGGTAAGTCTAATCTCCAATGAGGTAGGCATTTCAGGCAAGATGTGTGACCCACTCAGTCCCTCCACAGCTGGCTGCATGCCCTGTGGTGCTGTGGCACCGCAGAGGGCCTGCAGGTCCTCTCCAGGAGACTTCACTCACAAAGCCAGTGCAAAACCTGGAGTAACTAGTTGAGGGGGGGGTTGCAGAACTGCAACACTGCAGTGTCTGGAAGAGTCCTCAGAAAAAGTAAGCTTGAAAAATAAGACTGTTGCTTATTTAAAATTTAGTTTTCTTTTTATTTGTACTTTTTTTTTTTTCACAAAATCCAAGAAAGGCTTCTTGGTAGCGTAAAGCAAAGCAGCAGGGAGGAAAAGGAAAATGCAGAGTTGCTTTCAGAGGAGACACACTCCATCATGTTCCAGGGTCAGATGGCTGGGGCACCGAGAAGTGACTCTTCTGCTTTTGTGAGCTTTAGTTCAAGGAGTGAAGAAAGAAGAATTAAAGTTCTTCCTCTTCTCCATCAGGGATCATAATGTGTCAGGCATTCCAATAAAGCAGTGCTTCTTTCTGGAGAGCTAAATGAAGTTATAAAGACACTCACAAGTACAATTTTCCTCTTTAATTGATAATGGCATTTGAGTGTTACAAAAAAGATTGTTAATGAGTGATTAAAAATTAGCACAATTTAGTTTTTTTAAGACCACTCACTGTTCACGATTTGCAGCGTGTGTTTGGATATTAGTAAAACAATCAAACCATGAGGAAAGGATCTTAACTAGGAGGAAAGGTAATCCTAAAGAGGACTATTCAAAACAGAGATGTGAACTCATTTGCTTTATTTTAGTAATTGCCTAAACAAGACAGTATTTACTCGTGCTGTATCTCTGGCTATAGAAAGAAGATGGGCTCACCCTAGATTATGAGAGTGACTTGATACTTTCCTTAAAGGGATGTTCAAAATACACAGAAATTATGTATGTGATGTGTCAATCATTGCCATTAGCACAAGGTTGGCAAGCTCAAGGTATATGGTTATAATGGTCACTTTTGGCCTTAGAAAAAAGAAAAGTATATACTGCTCTCTGTAATTAATTTCTGGTACAGAAGCTCTAATTTCTGAGCTCTGTTTAGTACTCTGAAATACCAAAAAATGGATACCTTTTCCAGTTTTATTTATGGCCTGTGAAGAAGTGTGTTTTCTTAGAAGTACATCTTGACATCATAAATAATCAGTTTGTACAGCTTATCTTTACTTCTAATCCTTAAATTACACTCTTACTCTAACTAAAATCACTGAAAGTGGCTTTCCTGAATAGAGGAGGACACAGCTCTGTAAAATGGCATTGCAATTTGTGAAGAAAGCACTTGGGAGAGAAAATGTGTACTGAAATTGGCCAGTGCTACTTCCATGTTCTGTGTATCTTGAGGAGTCTATTTATTTTGTGGTAATGCCAGGTATATAAGCAGAATTACTAGCTAATTAAAGTACTGCTAAATATGAGTAAGGATGCTATAGCCTGAACTTGTAATAGAATAAATGAAAGACAGAAATATTGGTTGAAAATGTAACATTCAAAATTCCAGGGCTAGTACTTCAGTGTTTGATAGCTTGTTCTTTCTTTTGTCGTAGATTGAATTCCCCAGCTAAATAATATCATTTCATACTAATTTTCTTGAGGTAAGGCATTTTTAGTAATCAAACCCTAATTAAAACTACAAGTTTTTAAGTAACATTGCCCAATATTTTCCTAATTTTCAAATTAGTTCACATCACTGAAATCATTGCCATGAACTTGCTGGTACTGGCAATTATCTGTAGACTATTGGTAAACATTTCAACAAAAAAGAAATATTTTAGGGCAGCTCACAGATGACACAGGAGGCAGACTTTTTTCAAAACAACCTCAACCCAGGTTCCATTTTGATCCCAAGTTTACCACTGAAAAGAATTGAACAGGTGTCCTGGGTTCAGCAGTAGCAGTCATTTTTCTTCGTCTTAGTAGCTGGTTCAGTGCTGTGGTTTTGACTGTCTGGGAACAGCATTGATAACACCGATGTTTTTAGTTGCTGCTCAGTAATGTTTACTCTGACCAAGGACCTCCTGAGTCTCATGCTCTGCCAGGGAGGAGGGGAAGCCAGGAGAAGCAGAAACAGAACACCTGACCCAAACTAGCCAAAGAGATATTCCATACCACAGCATGTCATGCCCACTATACAAACTGGGGCGAGTTACCTGGAAGGGCAAGACCGCTGCTCAGTCAGGCTGGTTATCAGTCGGCAGGTGGTGAGCGGTTGTATTCTCTTCCCTCGTTATTTCCCTTATCATTATTATTATTGATGGTATCAGCAGTGATTTGTGTTCTACCTTAGTTACTGGACTGTTCTTATCTCAACCCAGGGGAGTTACATTCTTTTGATTCTCTGATTTTCTTCCCCATCCGTCCGGGAGCAGGGGGAGGAAGAAGGCAGGGATTGAGCTAGTGGCTGCGTGGTTCTGAGTTACCAGCTGGGCTTAAACAATTACAACAGGTTATGTGCAGATGTGGCATGTGTAAAGGAGTATATTTGGCACAACATAGGATATATCAGGTACGTGCTACTGTTTTTCCCTGTTCCTGCTGCAAGGGAGAGTCAGGCCATACCCCAGATTCTCTTCTTCCAGGAATTCATTATTGCATTTAAGATATTTCATTTCACAAGAAACGCAAATAAGCATCTTGAACATGGTTACCACAGTAATCCTTGAAAACTCAGAATGACATTCACATTTTTTGCATAGTCTTTTCATCTTTGGCAAAATGGTCCGTATGCTATGTAACTGCGAGTACCTATGGCAATTTCACATCTTTCTCTTTGATTTCCTAAGATCCTAAGAGTATATGCAGACTGTTTTATATAATGATTGGTTTACTGAGTATGGTGTCATCAAAGATAAGCCTTCAATTTCAATTTCTCTGCAATTACTAATGTTTCACTCTTTGAAGATGGAACGTTATATATATACATACACAGTTTTCCTTTTTTTGTTTCTTCTTTTATAACTGATTGTACCATTATTTTCAGATGTGCCCAAAATGAAATGAAAGCTTTGAAAAAGAATTTATTGCAGTAAATATCTTTTAACCAGTTTGTAGCTGATTGGGTCTGGTGAAGGACTGCAGAACATGTGATGATATGAGTGTATGCATGTACATATGTAGGGAGCTGTGCTCTCCCCACATTGTCCTGTCCTTGAGAATTCATAAACAGAGTTCCTTCTTTCTTCTGTGGAAAAAAGTATGACTTCTTCACTCCAACCCAGGCAAATCTCAGGATCATTTTGTTAGGCTCTGAGCCCTGGGCTCATAGAAGTGTGCAGACTTTTAATAGTGATTTGACTAATCCCAAGGAACCAGTGCTGCTGCTCATGCTTTGAGAAGTCTTTTGCTTCTGTGCCACATGCTGTCAGCTGTCTTTCCCCTCTGCCTCAGCAAGTTACCTGGATTTGTTCTCAGAAATAGCAGAACTGGTTTTCTTGAAGCCAGTAATAAGGAAAAGCAAATGCAGTGTTTGCTGTAAGCCCCCTGTATGGAATAAAAGGTAAATGAAAATACTGATATTCGAGGTCTGCCAGTCCTAAGCATGTAAAGCAGTGTTTCAAGAGGTACCAGCAAACTGTACCAATGGGCAAACATTATATAAAACAAGTTCTATACCTTTGTAAAATATTTTTGAAATGAAGTTCTTCCTCATAGTCATAGAATAAGTTTTCAACATACCTGCTTTACTTTATTTTTTGAGTTTGAAAGGTCTTTTAATTTGAAATCGGATTCAGATTATTTCTTCTGTCAGCATAAAGCTTTAAAAGAAAAATCAAATATGGGCAAACCCCTAGACCTTATCCTGTTCTTAGAGTGTTTTCTCCACTTCCCTTTCAGCTCTTTGTATAAAATCTCACACATTGAGTAGATTTAATTCCGGAAAGTTATCAATCAACTTTACTGTGTAATTGTAGGAGGTGTTTCTCTTAATGTCAGGTATTATCAGTGCACAGCACATTTAGAAGAACTCAGAATGTATAACCCCAAGGTTATATGTATTTAAATCTGACTTCATTATACAAGACAGAATATCTCTTTCTGAAAAGGTCTGTGATTTTTTTTTTTTCTTTGTAAGTTGCTATGCTTTAAAATCAGTAGAAAAAAGCCTTAAAAGCAGAGCCATGAGGGCCAGAGCTGCACAAATCATTGATATTGTATGTGTTTATGTAACAGTGAGATACAATACTGTGTTATACATTATGCCAAAAAATACCTCTTCAACAAAAGACTAATTTGTTCACTGGTAAGACTGACAAAACAAGAATTAGTTATTTATTAATAAAAAATCTTCCCCTTTAGTATTAAGTCACCTGGCTTGAAAGTAAATTTGTACAGAAAGATGTTCCTCTGAGTCCAGTTTAGAATTGCTTGGATCTTTGAAATGTCACTGAAGTGACTGAAGAAGCTTTACTGAGATTGGCTTTGAAACGAGGGAGAGCAAAACTCAAAACAAGGGCAGAGGAGGCATATCTGAGCCACATCTCTGGTGCCCAGACTGATCATTGCATGAGCTGTTTCTATCTGCAGTCCCCAGCCGAGGACCCCACTGAATGCTCTGTCTCTTCCTGCAGCTGCCTGTAAACCACAGTGGGAATCCTTGAATTTCTTACCCTTGGGGTGCATGAGCAGTGGTCTCTGGGGTGGGCAGGTCTCTGGTGCAGCACATCTTCAGATCTCAGTGGGCACGGAGAGTGTGTGATAGGGGCAGGGAGAAAACACCCCTTCCTGGACATCCAGGTGCTTGTGGCAGCTGGCAGGTATGGCACCATGGTTGCTGCCTTATGAGCAGCATTTGAAAGGGCAGCAGCAATTCTGTGTCATAGCATGTGCAGGCGCAGTAGGTCTGAGCTTCTTCAATAGAGGAGAGCAGGAGTTCAGCTGTTAGGGGTATCAGCTGTATTTTGTGTGTGATAACAGGGCAATTTAGCACTTGTTTCAAAACTGAATTTGTTTTTTTACCCTCCATATGAGAAATTTATTGTAAAAAGGACACCTCTAGGAGTAGTCAGTAACTGAGTTTCTTCCAGTGATTCCTTTTCCCTCGTGGCTTCAATATTGGGTTGCAGCCTACATTTTGCCTATGATCCGTTTTGCAAACCTGAGTACTGTTTTACATTTGGCTCTTAAATGATAGTGAAAAAGACATACTGTATTCACATAGGATTCCAGCTGTTAATGAAATTCCATAAATTAATAAAATTTGACCACATGATGCAGTTAAACATTTAACTTCTATCAGAATTGTGACACACGGGTGCTTAGCTGAGCCACATGCAGCAGAGTTGCTATAAGCTGCCAGGTCTGTAATTGCAGAGCAATATCTGGTTCTTTTTGTCCCCTTATTCTTTTATTTGCGGTTTCTTTGAGCAGTGGCTGGAAATCAGTCTATTTCCTATTTTCATATATCACCTTCTTTGTTTGCTCTTTCATGGGCCTTGCTGGAAGTTTGGACAAAATGTATGACCCAAAGGAATTAAAAAATGCCCTATGCTGAACTTTGTACAGAAGTAGAATCATGGAGGCAAGGAGATAAAATCAAATGCCATAACTAGCAGTGTGAAAGGTGTGTATGAATTGAACTGCAGATTGTGAGTAAAGGATGCTTGGGAGATCACCCTACCTCCCCACCTGGCACCGTGGCCATCTCTCCACAGTGCATGTTCAAATTCACATACAAGAGAGGAGGAAGAGAAGGAACAAGGAAGCTGTTCACTTTGATTTTATGTCAGTGTGTAGTTATTGCATGGCTGGGACATACAGCTCCTAGAATCTGTGAAGTCCCCTGGAGTGACTGAGTTGATAGTAAAGAGTCATTCACAATAATGAAAAAAAAAATAATGAAAAAGTCAGTCTTTATCTCAGAAGAAGAAGAAAGAACTGCTAGTAACAGCGAAGGCTGAAGTGCTGTCTCTTTTTCTTCAGAGTTCACAAGCAAGATTAGCCATGACCTGATTGTTAACACATTTAATGTGAGCAACAAATGGGTAAGAACTTAGCATAAGATAGTGAAATAAAAGGTTAGAATTGTGTCTTGGTCCTGATAAATATTGCTGTAGGGAAGTAGCTGAGGTAATTTTGATTATTTTTTTTCTGGATGATGGACACGATCCATAAAACTGAAAAAGACAAACAGTCGTCTTCCCCCAAAAGAAACCAAACAGGAGGTTCTGGGGAAATCTGGTGGAGAGATAGAGTCAGATTGATTTTTGGGGAGGAGTTACAGTTAAATTGCTTGAAAGCACTTAGAAGTTAACAAGGCAGTAGGTAACTGCCGACATCAATCTGTAAAGTTCAAATTGTAACAAATCATCATATCATAGAATGGTTTGGGTTGGAAGGGACCTTCAAAGATCATCTAGTTTGACCCTTGCGCCATGGGCAGGGGTCAGTCAAATTTCTCTCTGTAATTCTACAAAAAGCCTTGTGAGTAGAAAAGGAGCAGCCATGACATTGCCATCAAGGAGCTGAGGCAATGTGATCTAAATAGAACCACTGTAAGTAAAAGTACTTGGAGTACTTGGAGTGAATGCTGGCAAAAAATGGTTCACTGTCAAAAAAGGTGTATTTATGGTTCATAAGACTCTGACTAGAGACCAGTGATATTCCAGTGATTTTCCTTAATGATTTGTACTAGAACAGGGAGTAAATTAAGTTGGCATATTATATCAAACTGGGTTACTGGTAGCAAGGTTAGAATTGAGAGCTATATTAAAAAATTGGAGAAGTGCTTTGAATATGTGGAATATGATTCAGTAGCTACAAAGGCAATCACACTTAGTTGGGAATAATGGTAGTGAACAAATACTGTATTTGTTTACTAGATTATATATATATATGCAAGTGTATGATAAAGCGTTATTGTGGAAAACAGTGTGGGGATAAGGGGCAGGTCACAAGCAGAACATACAAAAATTATGTCCTAATATTGGGGGGGGGGGACGGGGGGGAAATATCACACTTCAGTTTAAGCGTGGAATTTTGAAAATGATAATTTAAGTTAATAAAGAATTGTATTTCCTTAGCCTCAATAAGAGAAGACTGGAGATGTAAGGCTTCAAATATGTAAATGCTTCCTGTAAGTAGTGAGATGGCAAACATTTTCTTTTATATGCCTTTGTAGTAGGAGAAGTAATAAGATTAACTTGTAGCTAAGGAAGTTTAGGTTGAAATGAAGAGAAAACTTTCTAATTGTAAAGAGAGTTAAAAACTGAAATAAATTCCTTAGAAGGCTTGTAGAGTTTCCACTTTTTTTGTAACCTGGCTAAACCAATATCTTCTGTATGCTTTAGGGGCAGCTCATTCTCTCTTGAGGTGAGATATGGCTGCATCTCAGATTTTTCTATCATTTTTGTATTAAGCATTCATATTGTGAATACTTAATCTCATACTGCTTAGTATTGCAGTCCTCTGCTCACTCTGTTTCAGTGCAGAGGATAACCTAATAACAGAGAAAGTCAGTCTATGCACATCTTTGAGACTTAACAAATTCCCTTTTCGTATTGATTGCGAAACCTGTTTAAGTATGATCAGAATATTGATCAGCTATCCTGCATTAGCAGATAGGGCTGTGAAATTCCAGTTTCTTTACCTCACTGAGCTCCCTTCTTACAATAGCATGTTAGAAAAACAGATATTAAGTCATCTGGTACAGCATGGAGGAAAAAAACACATCATGATTGGGAAAATTAGGTCAATAGGAGGGATAAAAAATTGCCAAAAGAAGTAATTCAGATCATGAAGTAAGCACTATTTTCCTTCAGCCATAAGTGGAAAACTGAGTTTAGAGCTAAAATTCAGTAACAACAGTTCTTAAATTTGTTGGTGCCTATCCTACTGAAAAGTAATGTGTTGTGATTTAAGCCCTACCAGTAACTGAGAACCGTCAGCCACTCGCTCACTCCTCTTCTTCCATCCCAGTCCCAGAGGGATGACAAGGATAATTGAAAGAATGTAAATACCGTGGGTTGAGAAAAGAACAGTTCACTAACTAAAGTATAATACATATATTGGACAATAGTCCAGTAACTAAAGTACAAAATTACTACTACTACCACCAATATTAATGGTAATGATAACGGAAATAACGGGGGGAGAGAATACAAAACTCAAAGGGGAAAGAAAAAAAAACACCAAAAACCACAAATGATGTGAAATACAATTGATCACTACCCACTGACCAATGCATGCTGTGGTATGGAATACCCCTTTGTCTAATTTGGGTCAGGTGTTCTGTCTCATGGCTTCCCATGGCTCTCCTCACTGGCAGAGCGTGAGTCTCAAAAGTCCTTGATCAGAGTAAACGTTACTTAGCAACAAATAAAAACATCAGTGTTATCAGCGGTGTTAAAAACACAGCAAAGCATCAGCTGTTGCAAAGGAGAAAAATGACTGCTACTGCTGAACCCAGGCCATACAGTCATTTGCTCTGTTGATAGAACATTTGTATTTGTGAATTGTCATGTTAGCTTTAGGTGGCTCTTATTTTTTATTACTAGCAAATATTTAGTTAAGTAAAATGAAGTTGCATTTGGGAAGTACACCAAAGGATGTCAAGTTCTACACTTTTTTTTTTTCTTTTTTTCCCAAAAAAGGTAGTTTTGATCTCTTAATTAGGGACTGTAGTGACAGGACAAGGGGGAATGGGTTTAACATTAAATGGGAGGTTTAGGTGAGATGTAAGGAAGAAGTTCTTTGCTGTGACAGTGGTGAGGCCCTGGAACAGGTTGCTCAAGGGTGCTTGGAACATTCCATCCCTGGCAGTGTTCAAGGACAGGTTGGACACAGCCTTGGGTGACATGGTTCAGTGCGTGGTGGCCCTGCCCATGTCAGGTGGGCATTGGAACTTGACGATCTTGAGGTCCTTTCCAACCCTAACTATTCTATGATTCTATGATTTTTTTATTTTATTTTTCAGTTAGCACACAACACTTTAATACTCAAGTAATTTCATGCTAATTTAGTTAGGGAATCCTCTGTCAGTGTTAAGAAGTTAATAACAGCTTGTAACTTACTTATGAAATCAAGTGGACATAGTTCTCTTAAACCATTTCTTACAATGTATTTATGGACTATAATGCAACACTTTTCTGTGTGGTAAAAATCTTTGAGAAGATATTAAAAAAGTAAATGTGTTCTTAGTATGGAATAAAATTGATAGCCTTGCTAGATACAGTGCTGCTGTACACAGCTTTGTAATGTCTTCATCTCATCTTTATATTTCAGAGGTGCAGCAACCAGAAAAGTAATTATTTGAGAAGCTCTGTGGTCACATTAGGTGCAGTGGCCACAATGGAAAGACTAGAGAATTCTAGTGTTACAACTAATGGTGGTCTAATAGAGAGCCATTCAAGTAGGAGTTATGCCAAAAATGTAAATGGAACTTTAAAAGGGTCTGCTTGGGGATAGTGGAAAATGCAGGTTCTTCTAGATAAGAATAGTAATGGGCTCCTGGGTGAGAGTTCAGTTAGATCAGCTCTACCAGAATAATGCATATTTCAAGAAAGCAGTCTACTGTAGGAAGATCCATCAGTTAATACCTGGAATGGATGATAAAAGACTTAAGATTTCTTCTATCAAAGCAGTTTATTAACTGCCTGACTAACTTTGATAGGAAAGTGTCTGCTAGAGAAAGAACTTGGTAGCATTTAGTTACATATGACTTAGCTGTCTGATATTACTGATCCAATGTAAACAAATAAAAAAGAGAAAAAAAAAAAAAGACATGGCTAATAAGGAATAAAGTTCTTAATAGAACCTTACAAATTCCTAAACCCCTAAATGAATATGCAATTAATCATATAGCCTCCACCCATACATAAACTCGCAGTAGGCCGCAGAGATATGTATCTGTAGGTAGATCTCTCGGTAATGCTGAGAGAAGAATGAACTTTTTAACAAGTACTGACTGTTAGGGTCACATTTAATCTCATTCCCAAAGCATTCACATGTAATCCATAGATGTCTGAGCTCATTCAATATTAGCTGGAATAGGAATGGTGCATAGTGAGGTCACTCTGTAAACTTTACTAAACATTTCCTTGTTTAATGGCAAACTGAGATCTACACATGAAAAAGAAGCCTGAAAGGGCTCTGCACCACTGAGGACCGTGAAATTTTGTTACTGAATTCAGTCACAGAAGTTCCAGACTTTTAAGAGTGCCAAAATGGTTACACTGCTCAGTCTCGGGCCATGGAACTGACTGGAGAATATATCTGCACACTGTGAGAGGGTGGAATCATATCCTTCCTTATCAGCATGTCCAAAGCTTGGCTGCTTGTATTAGTCTGCACACATGGTTATTATCTTTGAGAGAAGCCTGAATCATCACGTTTTTCCTTTCTTTTCTTTTCTTTTTTCTTTTCTTTTCTTCTTTTTTTTTCTTTTCTTTTCTTTTCTTTTCTTTTCTTTTCTTTTCTTTTCTTTTCTTTTCTTTTCTTTTCTTTT
>JANRGW010049047.1:0-28360 GCA_024733675.1 Psilopsiagon aymara
AGCTGCAAGGGCTGCAGGGTGGAGCTCCATGGGGGGGGGGACGGCACGGGGACTACCTGCGTAGAGAGAGAGAGAGGGGGGCTTGACTGCATTGTCACTGCCGGCATCCCCTTCTCCTTGTGCTTCATCTGGAAATCTCCCTTATCTGAAGATATGGATGTTGTCCAAGTGGTATAAACGCTTAGCTTTCAGCATGTGAATAAACATGGAGAAGACAGGTAAAAAGCTGGTGAAAGGCAAGGTTTGGAGGTGTCTGTGGAGAGTGGGGAGTTGCACAGTGACACTGGCCTTATCCTGTCCCCTGACACAGCCATTTGCTCTTTTGTGCCTGACAGCTATGACCCAGGATGCTATTGAATGGTAGCTCTGAACTGTCCTTTTCTTTGTACATGGCGTGTGTCAGTTAAGAAATGAGGGTGCTCATCCCTTGGTAAGTATACTGATGCCAGTGTCATTTGGCTAATCATATTGACACTTACACTGCCTGATGGGAATAAATGTCACACATTTTATTTTAAATCTGAACTGCTAAATGACATTTAAAGTTCTGGGCTTTTTGCCCAGTAGGATGCAAAAGTGACTGTTCATCTCCTGCCTCTTTAAAATCATTGAGATCTTTTGGGGGGATCTGGATGGGTACCTGGAAGAAGGCTGTGTGGCTTGATAAACACTCTCCTCCCACCATGGTGTAGCAACAGCAGCTCTGCCTCCCTTTGGAGGGGATGGTATTTCTGTGCTTGCCAGCTTTTACTTTTGCTTTTGCTACTGCCACTTGTGCAGTGGGAGTGTGCAAGGAGCAGGAAACATGTAGGGCATTGGTACCATCGCTCTGTGGGCTGCAGAATAGGGCAGAGCATGAGGAACTGCTCTGGGCCACTGGGGGCTGAGAGCAGAGAGATGGCACATATGGTCTGCAAGCCAGCAGTGTGAGAACTGAGGTGTCCTCTCACTGCAACTTCTGCTCAGCATCTTACCCGTCAGGACTGACTCTGAAATACCTTGTGGTGGGAAGACAGAATCTAGCCACAGATGCCTGCTAGGTGTTAGCAAACAGGTGCTCCTTCCAGGGAGTGACTTCTGAAAACTGCTTTTCCCCCTATCCCATTGATCCAGTTTTGCTCCCCTGGCCAATGGGGGATCAAGAGGAGAAGCAAGGAGGAAATGCAGACGCCTTTTTCTATGGGCAGTAATTTAATGCATGAAAAAACAACTGATAACTCCTTCCCTGTGGCACCGGGGAAAGCATCTCTCATGATCCTTTCCCCATCTTTCCCTGCCTAAAACCTTTTCTCTTTATCTGAACTATATTAAACAACACATATTTAACTAAGTCTTGCTAATGCCTGAGCCGGAACTAGGACAGGGATTTTTCCTGAAAAAAGTGGGAAACCCTTTCTAACGTGATTATTGTTTGTGTATAGTGTGAGCTCTCTGGGGGAGGGGGAAGGCAAGAGGGCATGAACAGCAGCAATGTGGTCTTTAGCAGGTGTCAGGGAGAGCAGAGTCTAATGAGAATCATAGAAACACTTGAAAGGTTTTAAACTCCATACAGGATTTTCAGGGGCTGTTGACAGGAAACAGTAGTGACCCAAGTGACGGTTGAAGGGATGAAAGGAAGCCCTTTGGATTAAATTAGATTTAGGAAATAAAAGGATTAGTGCTAAACAAAGGTTAGATTTAGGGGTTTATTTAATGAGTGCAGTGTGGCATGATGGGATGTGGGGCATCAGAAAGGAGATGAAAAACAAACAGACAAATGTGAGAGGTAGTAGGGAGGCAAGGAATCTACTCAACATCTCCAAAACCCTTCACAAATCTTCTTATAATTGAAAATGGCACAAAACCTAAAGAGAGCCATTTTCATTAGAAACCCTGGCTTCTTTACATAGTAACAAGAAATGTTACAATGACCAGAAATCTTCTGTGATGGGGCTGTCAGCTCAAATCCCTGCCACAGGGGGGAAGAGCCAGCGGTGTCAGTCTACTTTCCCTTGCAGATTAGATGTCTGATGAGGTAAGATGAGATTTATATAGAACAATCACTCTATTAGATTCATAATTGTGCTCTGAAGTAGGGGCTGATGGAGGGACCATTCTTGTTTAAGAGATCTCCATTGGGAGGTCTTTAATGAAGTTGATGGCAGCCTTAGATATTAGGGGTATGATTAGTGGTGCCATGAGCATAGAACTCTTCCAGGCAGCATCTGTTGCAGGAACATTTCTTCTTGTAGCTGAAGACTCAGGATTGATAGGTTTCCAGAGCTCAACTTCTTCACTTCTGGCTGAATCATCTATAGGTGACCATTTCTACCCTAATGGAGGTATACAAAAATAGGATACAGTAAAGAATTTTACTTAAATGGGTCCATTATTCTCTTAGTGACTCTTTCAAAGTCCACTGAAGACAGTAGAGTGACTACCAGCAGTTTTGGCTCAGACCTTAAGAAGGCATAGTCAGGTAATGTAGGTGCTCTTGGCTTCTTGCAAGTGCTATGTTGAGAAAACACCACTTCCTCTGTTCCAAAAGATGCTGTTACTCCAAATCTCCAGGAAAACTGTGGACCTTTCCAGTGCATTAGAGGCTATCAGAGGAATAACAAATTCACCTTTTTCCCCTCTTCAAGTCTCCAAAGTGAGACTAGATCCTTTTCTTGTCTAGATGCGAAAGCAAAAGTGTTTTGTGACCTCATTTTACCATGGAACCAATAGGAAGAACTTTTCTAGTCCTAGTTATGTCCGGGTTAGGAAGGTTTATAATAATTGGTGGATGTTCAAATTAAAGTAATCCAAATTTCTTCTGCCAGCGTTTCTGGAAAGAAGTTAGCATAGAAATGTATCTTCAGACAGCATTTTCTTATCACTTGTTCTGTTATTATACAGGAATGCAAATAGGGTCAACAAAAAAATTTTAAAGCTAGGAAAGGACTCTGTTTAAGTTTATTGGGAACCTTTTCTAGGCTACTTAGTGGTTTATCCCTAAAATGGCCTAGAGTAGGGTTTTTCCAGTGAAATTTGACCTGAATAAGAAATCCAGATATAAGTAAAAGATTTATGTTTTATTTTTTGTTGCTTTGTATGCTTTATATTGCTGTCTGTGAAGATATGTATATTCCAGTTGATGTGCTTTGGATGGAAATGGAAGCTTGACTAAAATTTTACAGAAAGTGCTTAAGAGACATTTTATTTGTCAGTAAAATGGCCTTCAATATACTGACTAAATAAAAAAATCTCATTTTTCTAAATCTGAATTACCCATTTCATTTATTATAGGTTTTGTTCAGTTGAATGAAGCAGTTAAAAGTTGTTTTTCTTAATAAGCTGGTCACCATATTATTAATATAAAAGTAATATGGTTCCCATGCAGACATGATTTTCAAAGGTACTTCGATGTCTGCTTGGATTTTCCAAAACACCTTGCTGGATGAAGTGTCTAATAACTCATGATGTCAGTGAGCATACATCAACATCTGTTAGTGCTTAGGTACCCTTGAAATTGGGGTTTTCAAAGTTTGCTTTAAATAACTTGCCTGCAGCCCCAGACTCCTTGACTGTGTCTTCGCACTTCCAAGCAAATGCAGTCATGTCCAAGAGGCAGACATGTCACTCTTTGGATCAGTGTCAATCCTTCCTGGCCACCAAGCTCTTCCATGTCCTTGCTATTGAGGACTGGAATTTACAGCCCTGTGTCCATCTATATGTTCATATGCACTTCAGGAGGAGGGTGGATTTGCTGATTTGGTTAATTTATCCCTCCCCCTAATTAAAAATCATGATGTACACCCATCAAATCCTGTTTTAAGTCATCCAGGTGGCACCTTGAAGAGTCTTGTGGACTTCCTTTTGCCCCTAGCCCTTCCTTTCCCAGAGCAGATAACTTGGCTAAGCTTAAGCAGGTTTTCAGGAGCACAGTAAATGCCAGGACATTCAGACACAGGTTATTTCAAATCTTCACATTTCAGTTTCACATTTTTCTTCCAGGGCAGTACAATGGCTAATTTTTCAGTAGATGTGTTGGTTGCTATTGAGGTTTCTGTTTTTTAATCTGAAATCAATTATCTGTCATGGGAAATGTTTTCTTGGATGAGCAACATCTGGAAAATATGTTTAAAAAAATAGAGAAAATTAAGGTATTAATAAAAGGAAGTTTGGGACATGATGCTAAACAGTACCACTAGGCTGCCTGTAGGTAGGAGAAGAATGAATGCTTTAAACTTTGGTTCAGAACATCCTGGAACACTGATTATTACAGAAATGCATATTTATGATAATTTATTCCAAACTTTGAAAAAGTTCCATCATTATTTTCTTTAAAAATGATATTGAGTTTGAGTATGCTTCTGAACTGCTGCCTTCCCTTATTTTTGTCTCCTTTTTAATTAGAGTGGAAGAAATGCTGAAATATTGTTGGGGTGGACTTGAAATTCCTCAACCAGACCATGCCAGAGGTTTCAGAAGAACAGAAGCCCCCTTTGTCCTGAGCCACAACAGAATACTTTTCTGTTGTCCAAATGTCTCCCTGGGGACAGCCATCATACATAAACAATTTTTGCTCACTAGCAACAGCGGTTTACCTGGCAATTCCTGCTCTCTGTCTCATCCTACCAGGTCCCCTGACCCAATTGTTGCTGCTAATGTAAGCTCGAGGGAGCTCACACCCCTTTCAGGCACTCACCCGTATCTTTTTCTCAGCCCCAACATAATATTGACAGAGCAGTTGGATTGTTCCCTGCTAATCACATATTATAAATAGTCACAAAATGAGACAGCTGAGGAAAATTTATCTGTTTTTTCTTATCTCTGCCTTATTCATTCTCCAAAGACAGTTTTTCTCCAGGTGACACTTCTGGTTTAAGCTTAGAAAATTTTTGATGTCAGCTTGGGAAATGATAGGGCAAAAGCTATATGAGTTCAGACTCTGTGGTTTTAAAGGTCTTTTCCAACCTTAATGATTCTATGGTTCTACTCCTGCCTGTTGTTAGCAGACATTACATATGATTTTGGGCGTGGTTTTTTGTGTTCTACTGTGGGAAGCAGCAGCAAGGTGGAATGCTGAAATCCCAGCTCAGATGGGCTGGCTCTGCTTATAAAGGGATCACATGAAGCTTGATGAACTCAGACCCTCTTTTACATGAGGTCATTGTGTTGATTGTCTCAAGCCTTTGGTCAGCTTTGATGTGAGCTGCAATATTTCTATGATCTCAGCCTAGGGATAAGCTGGTGGCCCTGGAGTCAGCAGTGGTTAAACATGAATATAAACAAAGTGGAGATTTGCTTTGTCCCAGACGAGGTCACTTTCAAGTATACCCACAAACTCATAGAAAATTGATATCTTTGGTTTAGTGCAAATACGTAATGGTACCAAAAGAAATAGTATTCCAGGCAAAATAATATTTAATGCTTACCAGCTCACATACCTTGACACTGTGATTTCAGTCTGTGGAAGAGATCACACAGTAACTCTGTAAATACTGATGGAAGGCTTTGAATGTATTTAGGCTTAATTTCTTACAGATTAAAGGGTTTCTGCACTACCTATTTCAGCCCTTCATTTTAATTTTTTTTTCCTTGAGTAAGTTACTGAAGTCGACTTTATGGGGAATTAGATCATGTATCAAATGTGTGTATATAGCTGGATAGACACTTTTTTTTTGTCCTTCTGGGTATTTATTTTGAAGGAAGTCATGTATGAACTATCATCAGTTCTCAAATGACTGAAGCATTCAACTGCTGTGTTTTGGGGAGCAGATGGTTTGTCTGCAACTACTCAAGGATGGTATCTTATGTTTTACTTTTTTAAGCCAGGAGAAAGGAAAAATGTAAGCTTACATAAAAGATGGTGGTGTGCAAGGGATTGCTTAAATGTTTCTAACTACTGTCACCAGTAAATCATACCAAATTGAGCACATCAGAGGGAGTATGGGAAGCGTCTGTGGTGATACAGAGAAAGAAGAAAGAGTTTTGCAAAGACAGAGATACATACAACCTGCTTTAGTAGTCAACTTGTACAGCCAACCCTGGTCTTGGCTTAAGTCTAAGCTGAACATAAAGCAGTAACCTTTGGAGAGAGGCTTGGCTTACTTTTCCGTGTCTCTGTGTGCTGTGGAGAGCAAGGCAGCATGTTCTAGCACTCCTTTGGTGCTTAGCAAATGGGTTTATTTCTTAGCATTTTGATTAAGCTTCACAAAGTCATGAAGATTCCCTATGGGACTGCAGATGTTGAAGAGTAAATTTAAAAGGTGGGCTCAAGCTGAAACCTGCTGAAGCTGCTTCTCTGTAGGAAAAGACCTTTTTGGGAGAAATTCTTTCAAATGATAATGAAAAGCTATGAAGCTGTCAGTGCAACCACTGAAAATCAAGATGGTTTGGAGATGGTAATGTGTTCACTGAAACAGGTAATGGGATCATTACATCTGGTCATCTTCAGGATGAGTCACACACTTTTCCTCTTTTCTAATTCTGCAGAGACTTGGCACCTCTATGTGATGAAATCCATATACTGGCTGTGGTTACAGGGCTAAGCAAAACACAGAACAGATGAAGAGATACAGGTCAGTATGTGCATCTACAGCTTTTTGCCAAGATGACACAGATCCAGAGGAATGTTTGAATATTATCCAGAAATTGTCATTCCTGAATATACATCTACCAAGATGACCCTAGAGAATACACACCTGGTTTTCACTTAACCAATTGCAGAAGAGATACCCACTCAAGAGTCCTGAGACACTGAAACATTTTCAGACAGGTCAATGCTTTTCTAAAATTTCCTGGGATTTGGGATACAATGGGCTGTGGTTTTAATTTCTTTTTCAAAAAAACCCCAAAACACCAAAACCACCCCAAGCCACCAACCCTAACAAAGGGGGCGGAAAAAGTACAAAATTACTTCAGCTTTAGCATTTTGATGAATAGGGCACTTGGTTTGTTTTTCCTTTTTGGGGTTTTGTTTTTTTCCACTTGCTTGTTTTCGTTTTTATCTTACATAAACTAGATAATTTTGAGAAGTGATTCCTGCAGTTAATGATATTCCCTCTAACCAGCAGGCCCTTTATCTGGAAGATGATGGATGTTATGGAGAGAAACCTACTCTGTTTTATGAGGTTAACAGTGCAAGATTGTGTCCTCCATATTGACTGACTTTAAACTGGGGTGATAAAATTGCATGTAATACACGAAAGTATTTCTACTTGGGTCCCCAGGAATATCTCACTTCCTGAGACCTGTTATGATAAAAACTGTTTGATGTTCAGTATAAATTTTGCCTTTCTTAGTGTTGTCCTTGTTTCTAGTTGTTTCTCTTCTACTATCCTAACTTGTTATTCTTCTGCTAGTTGTTTATTTCTAACAGATGCTTGTAGGCGGTTAACATATGTCCCCTCAGTCATTGCTTAGCTAAGTTGTACACACAGAAGTTACTCCTTTCAATTTTTTTCTGCAGCTGAACCCCCTCTTCAGCTACTTAACATTTTCTTTGGTTTCTCATGGCTTCTAACGTGTCTGCACTTCTGCAGAGCTGACTGAAATATCTTGGGAGTGGCGATTTGCTGCTTCTTCTTAAAAAAAAAATAAATAAAAGCACAATATTTTTTTAATTAAAGCTATTTATTATTTTCAGTGCTGTAGCTTGTGAGGCCTCATTGTTCTGGAAGGCTGCAGAACAAAATGAGAGGTCACGTTCTACAAATCTATTGCTTCTGCGAGTAGCTGCTTCAAAAAGGAATAAAACCCCAGCAAAACAAAACCAACAACTTACTCCACAGACAAAATAGCCACTGCTGAAATTGTTGTGATACCTGATGGCATTCAACGGGTATGATACCTCTCTCTCTGCTTAGTTGTTTTTTTCCTTCCCCTCTGCATTCTTTGTTGCTAGCAATTGTAGGTATACTTGGGCTTCACTCCAAAGTTTGGCCGTGTCTTTGTTTTGTGTTGTGAACCCTGGCTTAGTTTAAAGCTCACAGTAGTTGGCAGCTTCTTGTTAAAACCAGTTGACGACTAATGCTGCTGCACTTGAGCTGCTGCATGTGCTGAGGTGGACAGACTGTTTCCAGTCCAAACCTGCATAGAGTAGTACAAAGTAAGCTCTGGCCTCATGCCTGGCGACTTCCTTAGAAAGTCCAAGGAAGATGTGTCATGGCTTGACCATGGGAAGAGCAAACATCTTGTCCCAGTAAGAGCTGGAGTACTGGAAGAGCTCCTCTTCTTGCAGATGGGGATTGGAATGGTGGCTGCCCTTTAAGAACAGCAGCAGTACCAGCAAGAGCCATTTCCTTAAGCAGCTGGTTTCCATCCCGTGCCACTGCAGGCAGCCCCCCTCATGGCCTGCAAGGTCTGCTGAGATGGAGCAGGTTATGGGGCTGCAGTTCTTTGTATGACCTTGGAAGTGCCACTAGGAGGTATGGCTGGCTGAGTCTAATCAAAGTCTGCAAAGGGTGCCTGTGCAAAAGCTGCAGTCAAGCTGAAGCCACGTGGGACTAATTTCAGTTTATTCCTCTCCTGATTGTGCTCACGTGTGAAAATGGTAACATGGAGATTTGAGGAAGAACAGACCATAGATGAAAGCAACAATCAGTCTTAAAGGACCTTTAAAAGAAGTCATGAATAAGTATCCAGTGTAGTGAAAAACACTTACCTGAGTAAGACTACTCTTTCCAAGAACAAATGAGGGATGATTTCTTTTGTCAGTAACATGAATTACACATATGTGGGTAAGCATCACAGTCAGCAGCAGCTTTGCTATAATCAGCAGGGCAACTGGAGGAAGGAAACTCTTGGTTGACACTTCCAAGCAGTCTGAACATACACAAAGGGTCTCCAATTCCACAGATGTAGGAATTGTGAAGTCTTCATGCATGTCTCTAAGTATGCTCTATGTACAGCATACTTTTCCAAGTGCTTAAAGGCTCCTATTGAGCAGCTCCTGTTACCTGTAATTGTTTCCTCTGATGGGAAAAGTGAGGTGGGCATTTGCACCAAAGTAGTGCTTCTATTTTCAGCATCAAGTCAGGAAAGGTGCAGGAAAACACTGAGAAGCAAAGCTGCAATTTTACCCAGCTTTCTGCAGTCTCCCTTCATTGCATGTCAGGGAGAAGTAAACAAGATCTGATGCATTTATACTGAAAAAGGTTTTGCCAAAGTTGGAAACTCAGCTGCAGATGCTGGAGGTAGACATGATGCTTCCCATTCCTGGTCTACTGCATACACAGGGCTCTATCTGCTTTCAGTCCCAGCGCTGCTTCGGCCCTCAGATCCTTAGGTTCATTTTGTTCAGCCTTCAGCAATGTGGCTCCCAGATGTGTTTGCTGGTATTTCGTTTATAACTGTGAGGAATCTACAGCATTCACTCACCCCTGTGTCTGTCGTCTTTATTTTTTTTCCTGGCATTGAAGTTCTTTGAACAGGACATTCCTATTAACATCAACAGTTGAAACCTGAAATAAAACCAAAAAACCCTGTCAGCTTTTCATTCTCACCAGGAAGATCTTAAAGGTAGAACTTCAACACACATTTCTGTAGGAATATCTGCCGGTAAAGCTTTGAGGTTTTTGTTTACCACAATGCTAAACCAGTTTTCACCTCTTGTTTTACATTCTCAGGCAGTGTATCTTTTCAGCTTTCAGCTTTATGAGTATTGATATCAGTGTTGTAGCTATGATAGTTTGGGGATGTAAATGGTTTGTTATACCAGTGTATGAAGCTGAGAATAAAAATGAGCTGGAGGAAGGCTTGTATGCCTGAAAGCTTGCCTGCTTTCTCCAGCTATACAGACTTGAAAGATATTATCTCTTATAAATCTTGCCTTCCTTTGCAGCATGTGGTTGGATAATTATCTTGAACTATTGCTTGGATGAAAGATTTCTGAAGAATCTGGGCACACAATTTAGCCTTTGCTAAATTGTCTAAAGGTGATTTCTTAAAAGAAGTGATTTTTCTCTCAGTTTATTTCACAAACATGCAAAAATGCCTTTTGCCATATGTATTTATAGGCCGCTTTAAAGCACAGTGAATGATTTCTTCCTGCAAATCTTTACACGCATAGCAAAAAATACAGGCACATTTTTAGGTAAGTAATTTTGAAAAGGTGTCACTGACTTCAAAGTGCCTGATAAATCTAGATTAGAAAGGAAATTAATTTGAATTTTTAAATCATGAGCCTCAGTGCACTGGGGAAAATCAAAAAGGTAAAAGATCAGAAAAAACAGCTCAAGCAGGACTGTGGGAATTCGGGTTGCTTTCTGTTTCTTTCTTTCAATTCATTTTGTTTCACAGGACCTTCCTATACCCCCTGCTGCAATGAGAATACAGCTTCAGCACACTTTGCTTTTTCAGGCTTTGGATTTGCAAGCTCACCAGCTGGATCCTGAAGGAGGTTCATGAACTTTGCAGCATGCAGCTAGTCTAATCTTTCCTGCACATAGTTTTAATTGCTGTATCTAACAATTGGTTTGTACTCTGAAGTGTAGGGTATACAATTCCAAAAGTATTGCTGTTGATGATGATAACTTTGTGTATTTTCCATATCCATATCCCATTATTTGAATACTGATTATACCTCACCCTCTCCAGCTTTTGGGACAGTGGCTCCTCATTTTAACCCTTTGCTCTACAGAAAAGCACTGTCTTTAGTTACTTTGGATATTTAGTTGTGGTTTATTGCAGAGGCCAGGACAGAATGAAGAAAGACCCCATCCAGTCTTCTCACTGAATGCCATATTTTATGTACTTCTGTCATGGGCCCATGGCAACTTTCATCAAATCTCAGATTAACCATCACTCCTCTAATGTTAGTGATTCTAGGCTTTACAAATTTGCTTGACAGGAGAAGCTCTGCTTCTTGCCTAATCCTGCTTCTACCCTGCAATACCCTTACTGAGGAGGTTATTCCACCCCTTCCTTATGAAGCCAAACATTTTCTTTGCTCTTGGTTGTCATTGGATGAGAAGCTTTCTCCCAGCTTCTTGCCGTGCTGTGTCTCACAGTCTTTCTCCTTGAACTGAAATGGTTGTCAGGACCCTGTCAGAAACAAGACCAGCTTTGGCTCAGTTTTGGTTTTGTCTTTGGTTTTGTTTTTCTAGTATTTCAGAAGGGTGCTTTCTCTGTTTTATATTTGGTTTTCCCATTGTTTTTCTGATTTTCTTCACCTTATATTCTGCTCCAGCCTGGACAAAGCCTTAAATAACCAAATCATCAGTCAGTGCTGGCTGCTTTTTCCCCTCACCTTTTAACTGATACTAGAACATATTTATTAAGCAGTGCACCATTTCAGGGTTGTGGCTGATGACTGCTACATACAGAATTCATTACTTGATTCGATCCTTTGTTTTCTAACTTGTTTCTGAACTAGCAGTAATTCTCTGCCTTTCTCCTCAAGAGGATGTAACTTTTGTATGGCTTTTCAAAAAGACATTGCAGTTGTGTCTTCACTGTGTGCAGGGCAGGACCCCACCCACCTTCAGGAAGATAACATTTGAGGTTCCTGATTTAAAAACAATTCTGCATGAATACTATGCCCCAATTCTTAAGCATTTCATGATTTAAAAGATTTGGGTACATCAGGGCAGAGCCTCATGAGGTTTCTAGTTTTGTGGCTCCAAGTCATTATTCTGCCATATGGGTAATGTTGATCAGGCTGACTTAATCTTCTTTGAGGCAACATAACTACCACTCTGGACCTACATATTTTCATACTTATTTTTTTGTTTATGTGTGAAAAGTCTGAACCATCTGTAGTGGGAAAGGGAAAGGAAAGAGGGTTTTGTGTTTGGTTTTCTTTGCCCAGCTTCTAGTTAAGCTTTCAAGTGTTGTTAAAATCTAATGTACTCTCCAAGGCCTTGTTCTGTGTATTATAATCTCTAATCATCTGTGCTACAGTTTTCACAGAAGTGCTAAAACCATTTTACCATCACTTCCCTGGCAAGACTATTCAGAGAGTCTTTCAAAGAATGAAACTTTTAATGAACTACAAATCCAAGACCTTTAGAAAAACTTTAGAAAAACTTTAGTGAGGCCTTTAGAAAAACTTGGCATTTAAATGACCATGTTAAGTCCAACAGTAATTTTCATATCTGCAGTGTATAAAATCAGTCCTCTAGCTCCTTTTAAATGTCGGCACAGAAAAATGACAGTGAAAAGTCAGTTGTCTGTATCATAATTAGTAGAAGAAAGTAAATGAATATTAAAGGCCAGTAAACAGGTTTGCTGAAGAGAAAAGGTCTCCACACTTTTGCTTTCTCTTCCAGAATTGTATAGAAAATTGAAAAATAGTCTCTCTTACTACAAATTCTTATATTTCTGGATATTATTGTTTAATAAAGATATCCACTCTACAGTAAGCAAGACTTTAATGCAGGACAAATGTGACTCCATGTAGAACAAAACATGTTATTTTACCCATTTTCTATACCAAAATCCTCAAGTACAGATTTGCAAATGAGATAAATAGATGCAAGGAAGGTACAAACTTTTTCAAAGTCAAAGTATGTAGGATAGAAATTTACAGATTCTCTTTTCCAGTCTTTCATTAGGAATACCAGTAAAATCAGAGCTTAAAAAAGAAATATAAAGTCACAGGTATTTTTTCATTTTTTTGGGTTTTGGTGTTTGTGTTTGGTTTTTTTTTTTTTTTTACTTTTTAGTAATGGCCTGAATTTTCAGGTTAGATCTTGATCTTGATCTTTTGAAGTGTTTCAATTCACTCTCCTTTCCTCAACATACTTTTAAACATTAACAACAGGGATGGAATCCTTTTCTGATTTCACTTGTCTGCGACAGAAGTCTTGAATAGTATAACTCTACCTGGTGAAAATGAATGTATATGAGAACAGAGCCAAGTATGGCCTAACTGTTTTGGAGAAGTAGAGGGCATGGGAAGAAGCATGCAAAATCCAGCACATTGCTGTCACTCCAGCTTTGGGTGGAGGAAACACGCTTTTACCTTAGTGAACTTGGAAAAAGATCAACAAAGCCTTTGTTTTTCAAATCCCATGAAAATCTCTCTATGGGACTGTGTAAATGCCACAGAAATTTCATTCTTGACATTTGAAAGATGCCAGATAAGAGACCTGAGCCCTTTCTTTACCAAGGTTTTTGTGAGAATCAGACTTATCCCAATCATACTGGTGCAGGCAGTAAAATCAATGCTAATCAATGCAAGTCCCCAGCTAGTGAGGGAAGTCACTGAAAGCTTATGAATTAGTTTTGGGGACTGGCCTTGGCACATGTGAAGAGTTTGCCAGTTAATGGCTTTAGGAATTAATTCTGAGATTGTTCCTAAATCTTGTGCTGTATTCCCATGTCATGACAATAAATCATTACATAAATTTCTAACACCTCATGTGTGCGCATATTTTTTTTCTCCTAACGCTTCCAGGTATGGGGAACACTTGGATGGTTACTGAGGGGAGAAGAGGAGCTCAGTGAATTTGCCCTTGCACAGGAGTCTACTCAGAACGGGAGGCTAAGCCCAGTTCCTGCATCCCAGTTTGGTGGTATAGTCACACAGCTACTGCCCTTCTCTGTAGACGATTTCCACGCCTTGCACCCACAATGGGAATTAGTCTGAAAATTTGAATGGTGTAATTATCCAAAGTAATAGCATCAAGAAAGAAATATTCTTTTGCCTGCAACTTGCCTGGTAGAGGTACCTTCACAACTCTCAGACTGCCCTATAGATGTCAATAGACAGCATCAGTTCAGAGACCAGTACACCTGAGTACTCAACAACTGCCTCAGAAATTCAGTGAGTCTTGGCAGTTTTACTCTGCTATTCTTCCATGGATGAGAGGTGTGAGAAGTACTATCATACAGATCTCAAAGCAAAGAATGAAGCAGCCTCTTTCTTCAGCAGTGAAATGTGAGCAGTTGTTGTAATTTGCAGACATTTTAACCCCTTGCTGTTAACTTTGTTTTGGAAAAAAAGGATGAAATTTCTTGTGTTTCCTAGAGGCCATAAGCTGGATTGCTAAAAAGGAATATTATCCTCAGGAGACAATAATAATTTAGATACTGATACCAACTTGTATCTTTCCTCTGCTTTTCAAGCTTCTATCTTAGAAAGTTTCAGAAACTTAACATGGTTTCAGAAGAGCAACAGCAATTTAAATATTGGTGTAGTATCATAATCTCTCTGGAGACAGCTTTTATTCCTGTGAAAAATACAACAGGATATTAATAATTCTTTCAAACTACAGTTGAATACTTCAGACCAGTGGTATTAACCTCCTAAGGATGAATGCTGATGGATATTTTCTCAGGTCCCATTCAGTCTTCACCGCATCAGTCTCTCCCCTAAACCACCATACTACAGAAGTCAGCTGTAAATATGTCATGAGCATATCATAACACCATATTACATGTAACACTAAAGAGCATGAGCACATCTTAATGCAACATACACAGATCTCATGAGACAGCGCTAGCAGCTTTACTGTACTAATTTCTCTTGTTTCTACAGACTTCTTCAGCAGCCTCAAATGCTAAATAACCTATGTGAAATATATTTCTGAAATCTTTTGGATTGTTCTTAACCCCACATTTTTGTCTGGCTGCAGCATTTGTAGTTTTCTACCAGGATGTATTTCCATGGGGTGAAGCACCTGTTGGGACCAGGGGGCCAACCAAGAGTGAGTTCTACCATGGGGTAGAACTTTATACGTTTACCTGCAGGGTCAAAGATGTTTCTAACTACCATGTACCTGCAAAGCTGAAGACTTAGAGCTCCTATATTAGGTTTCTTTATTTAATGAAAATAATGACTACGTGATCTTTCACAAGGAGATGTAAGCTTGCTCTGTCTTTCCTCTGAGGTGACTGGAAGCCATATAACAAACTAGCATGGCACCAGGCCTAAACTAATATGCCCTGCTTCTCAGCTGAACTTTACTAGCTTGGGCTTGATGCCCTGCTAACCGCAGCTGTGGGTTTCTTGTCGGCTTGGGAGTACAAGCAGAACAAGCTCAAGTCTTTCTGCAGGTAGTGCTGTAGGGTTTTAATGCTTATGAATAGCACCAGAGTTAGAAATTTGAATGTTTCTTCTTTCTGCCCTCAAAACAAGCCATAAGGTGATTTGCATGAGCTTCTATGTACAGTCCCTCTATCAGCAAGCCCAGGGTATTTTTCAGTCTTTGTAATTTTGTTTTACTATCAGAAAATCATTCTTTGTGCCATTAAGTAGTCTGCTCCTTTGCACTCCTTTTGTAGTTGAAGAGAGTGATCTTCCTAGCTCCTTAAAAGACCAAACAAAACAGGCAAGCAACTAAACAAGATTAACAAAGAGTAGACAAGGAAAGACTTAGAAATTCATGTGGAAGAAACAGGTGTTTCTTTGGAAATGTCTTCAAATTATTTAATCTGTATCTCTGAACTGGAAATTGGCTTCCTTCTAAGAACAGCTTTGAGGGAATTTTCCTTGTGAAAATGTGTTCCTGGAAAAAGCCTATCTGTTAAAACCAAGCTCAGACCTCTAGGGAATGATAAAGTTCCTTGGGGTCCTTCTCTGGGTTCTAGTTCAATCCAATCTGAATTAAGTTGGGTGGAAACCTTCAACAAAGGTGAGTGCTGGCCAGCAGTGAGGAGGCTATCACACTTTTTAATGTAGGTCTTTGTTTATCATCTTCATGCTTCAGGTTTCTAATTAAAGTGTCGGTAGTTCATGGATTTATGGCACATAGGAAAAAGGGGTATGCTGCCTGCTGAACTTAAGTAGTTTCTTTTCTCCCCTTTCTCACTTTCCACCTCTTCTTTTCACACCCAAACACCTACTACTGTTGAAGTGGGTGCTTACTTTTTAGTGATTGATTTGAGTTTGTTAAGCTATTTTTCTTTTGCAGTAGAATTTAGGATGAGTATTTAGTAGTTCTTTCTTCCCATTCAAAATTGCTCAAGCATTTTGATTAAGATTCCTAACTTTGAACAAGTGAAGGTTCTGAAAAAATAACTGGTTGTACTATTTTTTCAGACTGTATCCAAGACTACATAGAAGAAGAGCATGTGGTAAAAGAAATCAGTTAAAGATGTTTCTGTATCAAAATCTGTTTTCATTTGTTTATTTTGTCAGAGATTTGATCAATGTGCTATCAAGATATGCAAAGGTATTGTTTTACATAAATGGCTATCAGTTTACAGACACTTCTGCAATTGCATAAGTCTCTAAAGAGCATTGAGCTTATTACTAAGGGGATATTCAGAGAATTTTTTATAGCTCATTAAAAATGCAGACAAAAGTTTAGGTTTTCCACCTCGACACTTCCCTGTAAAGTCATGTAATCCCATGGGTTTGCTTGGGGCAGAATCCAGTCCTGAATCTGGAGATATGGTACAAGTTGCATTGCAGTTGGACATCACTGCACACAAGATCAGTGAGAGAAGGGAACTGAGAATTCTGGATGCTGTCTGATGCCTCTGTGTTACTGCCTTCCATGTGTTTTTTTTGAGGAAGTATTCCTATGGCATATTAGAGGGTAATGCAACCAGCCTAGGTTCTCCTTAGATGTTGAGTGGTAGCTATTTCCCAGAATGAGACAAGTTTGCCTTTGAGCAAATAGATGTTGTCTTCTATTGGGAGTGCCAATTTATTTGGCTTGCAGTATTGTTCATTTTTGTGATAGTAGCCAGGATTTTAAGTCACTGGAATAGAACTAGAATCTGGAAAATACCTTGTTTTGAATGTGTTTAATTAAAAACGATGGAAAAGTGATGTTGAAATTCAAATGTTTTTAATCTAGAGGCACTTTTCTAAATTCTCCACTTTCTGCATGATTTTTACGTTACTTAGCCACAGAAAATAATTTGATGGGGGTGGATTGAGAAGGAAGAAAAGGAGGCTTTTCTTCATTTTTCTGTCTGTGATTTTATTGTTATCATTTTGTGGTTGCTGCAGTGGGCTGCATAAGCAGGCCACCCATTTGTCTCTCTTGAAGGAGTTTACTGAGCTTTTGCTGTTTGCCAAATTTGCACAACCCTCTGTTCCACTGTAGTTGCCTTCATAGCAAGGGAATAATTTAATATCACAAATAATTTATTATTTCAAATGAAGGAAGGAAGCAAATGAGCAGATAGAGCTGGCTCTTTCTTCTTCATCGTCTATTACTTCCTTCTGATTCAGTAAAAGTTTAAGTTGAACATGTCCTGACTGTTAGACAGAGGACAGAAGCAGCAACATGAACCCAGGTTCTTCTCAGACTATTCAGGGGTGATTCCTTCTCCTACACCATTTACCCCCATTCTCTTTCCCAGTGTGAGCATACTCCCTAGGCAAGACAGAGGATCGAGGAGATTGGTTTAAGAATCTGTGAGCTTTAAGGACACATTCATTAAAGTGTGATTCCAGCAGTCTTGTCACTACTTGCAGTGCTGAGACAGTCACAGGGCTGGGATTTTGGCCTTCATCTTTTTCTCTTAAGCTGCACAATCTCATCATGTGTCAATGCTCTCATGATGCAAGTGAGGTTAATTAAAAGTGACTGGGTGAGAAAAGTTCCATCTTTGTGAAAAACCCGCCACTCTCAAAGTTTGGTTTTCTTTGTTCCCCACTGGAACAAATCAGCCACTTTAAACCACTCCTCAGGGAAACCCCTGAATTAGCCTAATCTGGGTCTTGGAAACCCTCAATGAGTTTAAAACAGGTCTTGAATCTGGGTTTTGTTCATGCTGAAGAAGGTGCTGATAACTCAGCTGGTTTGGGTAGCAGGAGGTGGTCTCACTCCACCTTGAAGAAGGATAATTTCTAGGTTTTGCCTCTGTGAGCATGATCCTCTATGAAGGAGGGATGTTTTATTCTTTAATTTTTAATAAAAGATATTTGACCTCTCCCAAGTCATTACTTGGGACAGTTTAAATTAATAAAGTACAAAATACATGCCAGACTTGTTCAATAGTTTCTTTGTTCTGAAAATAACTGTAAAATGTCTAATAATTGACCAAACTTATATGAAGCACTATGTTATAAGGTCAGGATAATGGATGTAGTATGTACATGAACTTGGAAGATGTTTTTTCCATCTACCTTCTCCTTTGATCATGGGTGTGTTAAGTCATTCCACTTCAGTAACCAAACAGATTAGCTCCAAAAATGAAAAATGGCTTGAAATTTGATACAAAAGACCTAGTGTCCAGGCCAAAATGAAAGGAGGAGGGAGAGAAGTAGTTATAAATTATGCTGTCTTTGTATTGTGACACTGGCGGCATAATTTTCTCCAAAGGAGATAATCTTTCCACATTACTCAGCTGGCCAATGGGGTACATGATTTTCACCAGAAGCAGGAAAAGTCACTAAAAAGAATGTGTCAAGTTATAGTTTGCCAAATTAAACATCAGCAAAAATAAATTTCTGCTATCTTGATACATGCAGTATGGTGACACCTGGGTCACCTCTGTAGGCAGAGTCTAGATTCATAAATACTGGGCTGGCCAAATGGCCTTGAAGATGTATTATCCTGAAATACCTGTTAAAAAGTTTCAGCTGATTGCAGGTTTGTGTTTTATTACTTGTAGAGAAAAAATACAGTTTGTGTTTTTTTGTTTTGTTTTGTTTTTACTGGAGTTAAGATACCTATGGTTAGCCTATATGATTTTGGGTTTCAGAAATCCTCTGGAACTTATGCTCACTGCTGTGGCTCTTGTTCACAGTGGCTCATTAAAATAAGTAAGCATTGCTGGAAATCTGAAGGAAACTTCTCAAAGCCTAAGGGTTGCTTGAAGAGGTAAAATATACTGGCTGAGATTGTTGTCAAATTAAGTTAGAAAATATTTGTAGATGTCCTTGTTAATGCTTTCCAAAGTGGATTTTGTTAGGTAGAGTGGCATTGATATAATGGATAAATGAAAGAAGTCCCAATGTATGAACACATGACAAAACACTTTCCCATTTGGTTATATTTTGTGGGTCAGCATTTGGGCCTAAATTACAGTGTATACTGTAAATCTCAAGCAAACACAGGGATCAGTGTAATTTACTTAGCTGCAAACTGTGAAACTCTCCCACCTTTATATACAGTAGAGGCTTTGCATATTCAGAGAAACCAGCTAGCTGCTGTTCACTGTTTGCAGAAAGCAATGATAAATCAACTTTTCAGCAAGACTAGTATATAAATCAATGAACACTATATTCCTTTGAGAGTCTCAAACCTGCACAGGAAAGCCACTTTAAAACCAGATTAACAGGGATCCTGATTTATGGCTGAATTGAACAGCCAAAGTCTATCTTCAGAGATCTGAAATACTACATTTATGTAACTTATCTAGGTGGCAATCTTACGGCTTTGCATGGGGGCTGTTTATTCGTTTTTGCAGATATATAGGAGCTCAAAGTATGCATTGCTATGCTTATGCATACATATGTTCTACACTTGTAGGGGGTTACTGCTATTCAGCTGAAATGTGCAATAACATACCTGCTACTGTAGTCTCTGCATGGGTGCTCTTCTCTCTCTGTTCATCCTTTCACTGTGGTTTCAATCCCTGTTAACTTCTGTAGTCTATGCTTGAGCACTGAACCTGGAACCCTTACAAAAGAAGCAGATGACCCAGATCTTCAAGTGGGCTAAGGAAAGAGTACTATTGAGGTTAGCAGACTTTATTTCCCCTTACTGATGTGGCCTGTAGTACAAGGTGTATTGTTATTGCTATGGGATCTGGCTGTCATGACTGACTATTTCGGCATGCTGTGTTTCCTGCTAATCAGTTAGGGGAGATCTGTGCCAGGACTGAAAACAATGTAAACTGTGTGGAGGTAAATGTAATAAGAACCCCTATTTTCAAGACACCCCTCATGAATTAAAATACATTACATGTAATTGTCTAAAGTCACAGACAAGGAGAGAGTTGTAGAATTTCAGGGGTGCTAAAAAAGACTTTTAAATCATTAATATGTACCTAAATGAAATTTTACATGTGTGGGAGGAAGGAAGAAGTAAATTATGCTGCCCGTAAATGGCCAGCAGTATGAGCTCCCTCACTTTCTAGAGACTGAATCACAGAAAAGATAATTTCGTATTTTAACACTACATGCTAGATATTCCTAATTCCTATGTTAAATATTCCTGTTCATCATTTCATCAGCAGTGAGCCAGAGATGAGCGTGGGCTGTGTAAGTAGCTACCAGCCAGGAGGTGAGTGGGTACCTGTCTTGTTGTCCACTGGGAGCTGTGTGCAGTGGAAGTGCACTGCAGCACACTGTTCCTAGAGTGTATCTAAGTGTCCTTAATACTGTAATTTAGCTGTTTGAATTGTGCATAAAGTAAACCAGCAATTTAGGGAATTATTAAAAGTAGTGCATCTTAAAACTTAAGATACCTTTGCCAAGATTGCCAAGATAAGATTAGCCACAAATTTCAGTGCAAGAAGACTATAGCATATTAAATATGAGAAAGTTATTAACTTAAAATTAAAAGACTTTCTTCCTTCCACAGCAGGCAAATCAAAAGACTGCAAAACTTTTGAGAACAGAAATAAAATGTCTCATGTCTTTATTACATAGTTGTAGCCAAACTTGGAGGTAGTTTGTCTTTTGTTTCAGTACATTTTTGCTACTATTTGGCAAAAATGCTTGTTTATATTTGGTCTGAAGATGGTAAGTGGCTCTGCTTCATTAACTAGAAATTCTGATTTGGGACACTGCCACCTTAATATCTACTTAAATAGACCCGGGCTGCAGGCTAAGTTCTACTGTCTAGACCCATAGTCTCCATCCTGCAGGTGCTGCTTTTTGAGGTAGTCTTCAGACCTGGCATGTCTATTCTTTCTTGATCTTCAGAGACCTAAATTTATCTCATCTTTCCATTCTTTTATAATTTCTCTTTTCCTTAGACTATTTGTATTTATTTTTAGCTGCCAAGATCTTGCTTTTCCTCAGAAGGGAAGAGGGGAGCTTTCTGAGCTTGCTTTTCAATAGATATAACCACTACTTCTTCTGAGAAGGGTGTAAGCTACTAAATCCAACTTACTAAGGCACATCACTGCAAGGCATACAATACAGGCTGACTTCTTTCATCAGGGCCAGACCCCAGCTCTGTAGGTTGTCAGTAGGAAGAATGAGCTGCTGCTGTGTCCAGATGAAGCACCTGCAATCAGTGAACCAAGTCTTTTATTGGTATTTTCAACTTTAAAGTTATCTAATGTAAAGCTGCCTACATCAAGGTGAGGTGTTCACACAGCAGTTTGAAGTTAAAGTGTCATGTCTCAGTTTTGAGGGGATGGTTTCTGTCCTGCTGATGTGATACTGGGTACAGGATTTAATCCTTTATCATTGTTTTCCAAAAAGTCTTGTTGAATTCAGTGGGACTGCATTAAATTGAAGGCTGTGTGACTGGAATAAAGACCCTGAAGTATTTGACTCTTCCCCTTCTTTTCCTACCATTCCTTTATTTCCTTACCCTGTTTTAAAGTGTTCTTCACTCCTGGCTTGAGGCAGATGGGAGGGAAGTGGTGGGAAAAGGCTGGAGCTTAGGCAGAGCTAAAAAAACAGATATCCTTTCTCAGAAGTGGCAAAGTCTTCAGAGAGTATAAATAAATAGATTCTGAAAATCGAGAGCTTGTTTTGAGGATCCCTTCCCCCAAATTCTGCCTTTCCTCACCTTAAGATTAATTTTTATGATAGCTTTCCTGTTTAGTTTTTCTTCCTCTGCCATTTTTTGTGTGAATATTGCCACCTTTACAACCCCCTTTTTTAATTTGTATCTCTCAGAGGCGTGGGTTATCTTTGTTGTGAAGCCAAAATGTAAATGTCTTGCTGCCATTTAGATTTTTGGCTTGGAGTGCTGGACCAGAGTAGGAGAAGATGCAGTGTATAAGCCACATTTATTTTCAACCATCTAATGACGGTTTAAGATATAGTCCACAGAGGTAAGTTAGAGATTCATGGCAAAATCAGTACAGAGGATATTAATTAAGCTCAAATTTTGTTCTTGATGATATATATTTGCCTTTAGTACCTACCTTGTATCTAAAATAACATTTTCTGTGGACTCATTCTACTATGTGCAAAATCCTACACCTTTGCATGTGAAATTCTTCCGTTATGCACATTGGATGGTAAACTGGCTGCATTATAATTGCTGTGTCATTGTCATACATGAACAGACACCATCACCATATGCATGTGTGAGAAATGCTGTCTTCTCGCTCTTGTGGAAGAAATAAGTGTGCTTAGGCAAAGTGGTTCTTTTCAAGCTGTTGAGTTGGCGGTTGCCTAACAGCATTAGGAAGCTCATTGAATAGCTTGAGATAGCCTTTGAAAATCCAGGCCAGCCTTGGATGCTGGCAAGTGTGCCTGGATTATTTATGGTGCTCAGAGTTTAACTTCATCTGATAGAAAAAGGAAGGAAGCAGTATGAATAAATGTGACGCTCCCTTATTACTGTAACTTGGAAATTAATTTATGTCTCACCATAAAATCTTTCATAGTCCCTGCTGTTGAATGCCAAAATCTTCAAAGGACAGCCTGGTTAAGATCATATTGTTTTTAAGGAGCTTTAATTATATGACATCCAGTTAAACTCCTAGCAGGATTTCCAAGAAGCTTAGGTACCAAATTCCCAATGGAGCGCCTTGGGGGAAGAGCAATCAGGACTAGTTTTAGAATGTATTCTTTGATTATTTGATTGTGCAGTATTAGTATGTGGAGTCTTCCTTTGGAACTGCAGCAGTCAGGAAAGGCAGAGAATGAGTGAGGGCACAAAAAAGAAGCAGGTTCCTTCAGCAGTGGCAGACGCTTTAGTAGACCCTGTTTCACTTGTCCACTCCCATGACTTTGATTACTGATGGATCTAGAGGCTCTGCAGACCCTCTGCAACCTCTGCCCAACTCACAGGGGCTGTGATGAAACAGTGCCTTTTTGAATTGTTTGCTGTGGCTGTTTAAGGAAAAATTTGGTCTGTAAATTGATTTTTCCTCTTCAGTTCTCAGCAGCTCAGTTGGGCTGATAAAAAACCCAGACCACTCTGTTTTATTGACCTGCACCAGGCAGACAGTGCTGGTGATCTGCAGTCACCATGCTCGTTTTCCTTCCTGTCATTACCATCACCCAGCAGAGGAGCTGCCTCTTGTAGGAGCTGGGGCTCACAGCAAGCCTCAGCTGCACTCTGAGCACTGACGAGTCATGCTTGGTATACCATCTTGGGCACAACATGCCCATGCCACGCAAATGACTACAGCTGTTACCTCTTAGTTTCCAATTTCAAAGCTTCCAGCCTTCCTGAAAAGGGCAGTCACTCTTGCATTGGGAAGCTGACAAGCTTTACCATTCCCTGGGAGCTCTGGAGGTCATGCTTTCATCCAGATGCCTTGATCAGGCTTCCTCCCCCACCTTTCTCTTCTGTCCTTCTTTTCCCGGGGATTGTAGAAGGCCATAAAATGCTTTGATAATTAAGCAGGGAAAATTTCCACAACCCATAAAACATAAAAGGTAATGCTAAGCCCAATTTAGTTTCCAAATGCCTTTCAAATAACCTGTATTTAACACATGGTAAAGGTGCTTAGTCAGTGCTCTTGAACAAACAAATCTCTGAGCCTGTTTTTTAGTGTCGTGTGTCCAGACTGGCTGTAGCCTTTCCGAGGGAATTTTTTGGTTCAAGTTTCCATTGTAAACTTCAATGTGGCAACTGGCAGAAGTAAAATAAAGAGCTGACCTAAAACTTTGCCCAGACCATGGACTGGATATAAATTTACTTTTGAGATTTGAAATAATTTTTACTTGTTTGTACAATCTTTCTTAGTCAAGGGTGCAAGAAACTTGGTAAAGGCTGGAACTTGCAGCAGACTTGAAGAGAAATTTGCAGGTCTGGAAAATTTGATGAATAGCCTGAACTGTGTTTGGAGATTGCAGGTGGCTTCTGGTAGAAACTATTTCAGTTTAGTTTGCTTAGAAATTGTAAGAAAGCATTCAAAGAAGTCAGTGGTACCTGCTGGGCTCTTCAAAACTAAGAATGCAGGACAAATTCATATAAATACAGCATAGATTCCGTCAAATTTAAACCACCGTGTTTCACATACCTCTGTCATGGTGGAAATGGCCATCCTGAAATACTGTTTTATGGCTAGCTTATAACTGAATTGCAAGTCACTCCTGATTTTTTTGGCCTATCACATTTTATGGGTAAGTTACCATGTTTGGCTCTTTCAGCTTTACATTGGCCCTTGCTTGGCATGTGGTTATGTACCTGAACAGAAAGGAGCAGCTGTGGTCTCTGGGTTATTGTACAAAGGGGCCCAGTAGAAGTCAATGAAGCCCTTGAGAATAGTTCCAGACATTGGGACATCTCTTTCTATATGCTGAGCAGTTGAATAAACCCAGCATGGCTAAAAACTTCCTTTGGCAGCTCCAGACACACTTCTTTGTGGCCAGGAGGAAATTTGCTTTGCAATGAGAATATCACTGCCAGATTGAGATATTGTGGGCACAGGGGATCAGTTGGTGATCCTAATCTTTATTTTTTAAGTCAGGCACCATATTTCTAAGAACTAGTCATTATCAGCCTTGGCAGGTGCTGGGGAATGTGGGGCTGTGGTGAGAAAATGAGAAGAGTGGAAGAATAGAGGTCTAAGGTGAACAAGATAGATTAGGAGAATGAAGGAGAAAGGGGATATGGTGTCAAGAATTCTGGATATTGAGATGGGGGAAACACCCTGGTGTTGCCAGACTGCAAGTCTTTAGTAGTTGGTATCCAATATGGCTGCAGGTCCCTGTATTTTTGTTTTTTTTGACCACATAAAATCAGGAAATACTGGAAATTTTGCAACATGTCCAAATTAAATCAGAGGTTTTCTTTCTTTATAATCTTAATGAGTTATCTTTCATAGTAGCCCCTGTGAAAACTTGCTCCTGTGTTGTCCAGTTAAATGTGTGCAAGGCCGAATTAAAGTGCAAGTGTTAATCTCTTCAGGTTTATGTTGGTTGAGATCTGGTATTGTTGGAGTCTTTCCACAGTACTTCCAGTGATAACTTGCTTCAGATTTCCTTGTTATAGAGCTGGTGGCAGGCATTCTCAGTTGAGGCTAATATTGTCTGCGAGGTAGATTTTCAGCCTTTCTACTTTAGGCAGAATAATCTGCCCACAGTAATAGTTCATGCTATAACATCCTGGCCTGATAATCCAAAGGTAAAATGCAATTGCTTCTATGTTTAAAGTTAATTTTGTTATTTTAGGAAAATTTATAGCACTGTCAGAATCAGCCCTTTGCAGGCTTACTGAGTTTACACCGTGTAAATTCCGGTGCACTTAATGAAAAGACTAATTAAGTCAGCTTTTAGTTAGATGGTAATGACTGGACAAGATTGATATGTCAGCTGGACGTGCATTTCTTGAAGCACTTCAAAAATTCCCATTTTGAGTAACCAACTTGTGTTATTTCCCTGAAAGCAACCAGAACAGTCTGACAAGCGCTAAATAATTACTGTGATAGCAGCGTTCATTTCTTAAGAGGCAGGTGGCATATTTACTTGAACTAGCAACTGTGAACCAAATCTCTAGCTGTGCTTCAGTAAACCATCAGACTTTTTCAGCAGTGAATTTCAAGCAAGATTAAGCTCTGGGAAGGCTTCACATTAGCAAAAGCTTGTGTATGTGTACCTACTGATCACTTTTTGATTTTTATTTTTTAAATAAAAACATTAAGAGAAATCAAGATTGTGCTTCTGGAGCACACTAAGTGTCTGTCACCCAAGGGAAACTTAATGCCCTAAACAACCACCAAAACCAGGCAGCCAATCTGGGTGATGCTTCTTACATGAATGCTCATGCCCAACCATTTAGCCAGGGAGGCTTTTGTTTTAAAGACTACTAAGTGACTTTGGGGGAAAAATGCATTGCAGATGTTTTTCTTTAATTAAAAAAAGAGGAGTTTTTTGCTGCAGTATGTTGAGGGACTGGAGGTTAAGACCTTTTACATCCTCTAATATAAGTTATTGCTTCATCTTGAAATGAACTTCATATGCTTCCAATGATCCTAGGTCATTTCCTCTAGACAGAAATCAGCATGGTGTCTAATATTCTAAGTGCAGGTAATTAAACGTAGGGCCAGGCATAACACAGTGAAAATGCAGTCCTATTTAATTTTAAGGAGCAAGATAGTAAAGAATTTAATTGGACGTAATATATTTCAAAAGGTTTAGAAATAAGTGTTGGATAAAAAGGAAATTGCAGTAAATTGCATAAATTTTCTTTAAAATTTTGTTAATAAAACCCTACGGATATATTACCTTAAATATACCTGTGCACCTATATAGTTCATTTTGAGGTTTCACCCTTGTATGGGAAATAACCTAAGTTATATAGTCACTATCTGATATATGACCATTTCTCCTTGCTCTGAAGATACTGCCAAGATTTCCCTGGATTTGTATGACATTAAAATAAGACTGTCTCCTCTTACATGGTTGGAAAAATTCAAGGTATTGTAGTGCCAAGTTCAACAGAAATGGTCAGAGACTCAGCTCTGTTGAGCTGTCATCTGTGTAAGTACCTTGATGGGTATTTACAGAAGCCATTGCTTCAGCCCAGCGAGAGTAATCTGTGGTTTCTCCTGTCCTTGGTGGAAAAGGAGATTTCCCAATAAATTGATTCAGAGCATCTGACATAAGCCCATGTTGTTAATATTTCCTTCTGGAGAAGGATCTCTCTATTAGGCATACAGGCTTAATTTCTATTTCCTTCCACTTCAGACCTCACTCTCAATCTCTGTCCTCAAGCAGTGTAGGGTGCAGTGATGGAGCTTACTAACAAATCAGCTATAACTTAAGGAAGGCAGGTATAATTGCCAAAACGCAGGTTTTTTGAATGTTATGAATTTTCATGAAGTGTCATGAATGTGTTTATTGTGTTCATTGGTTAGAAACTTTATATATCTGCTTCACTGATAAGTGGGGAAAAAAAAATTATGGCTCAGATGTCACTTTACACTTTACCTCTGAGCGTTTTCATCTGCCGAAAGCATAAACAGAGAGGCTCATTCAACAGAATTTCAGTATCACTCAGCTTTGATTAAAATCTTTGCTTACATTTTTTTCTTAAACAGATTTTTTTATCTATGGAAAATCTTATGGAACTTTACAAATGATATACAGCAGTACCATATCACAAGGTATGTTAAAATGTCACTGTCTTTTTAATTACCGAACCATCAGGGATCCCTAACTTTCTAACAGAATCATAAAAGTGATTATATTCTTTAACATAAAATTTAAACTAGAAGGACGTTTTGAAAAAAAGCTAGAGAAGGATGTTGTTAATTAAGCTTCCTTGCAGTACTCACAATGTATTCTTTAAAGCAGGGCTCATTAATGTCTGTGCTGTAACAAACTTTTCATTTCCTAAGCTCTTGAGTTAGAGATTTACCAGAGTGAAAATGTCGAGTAGCTGGTAATTGAATCATAAGGAATTGGCTGCTGCTGAGGCTCTGATCTCAGCTCGGCTCTGCTCCACTGTTTGAGAGACATTCCATGTTTATGGCATGCTAGAGACACGGTACTGATGGAAGCTGTGCTCTGAGCAAAAAAAATGTTAAGAAATCCTTCTCCTGCCTGAGAATAAAACATGCTTGATTTGTCAGGGAAATCAAGTCAAGATGCAGGTGATAAAAGAGATGAATTGACAAAAAGGTATGCCAATAAGAATAAATAGTTAAAATTTGAAGCTGCACTGCTGTTGCTGCAAGAGCACTCTAAAGCTGAGATTACTGCATTGCAGAAGCCTATTACTGCAACAGTGTAGGAAGAAAACATATTATTATCTGTTCAAATAAATCCTCAGGATGGAGGAATTATTTTAGACATTTTTCAAATTATGTTATCCCCCAAGCTCTCTCATCTCTCCCAGGAAAATTGGACTGAAGTGTTGAGATATAGAGCCTGGGAGCTACATGTGTCAAACCGCAGATTTGAAAATTTGACAGCTGTGCTGTCTATCCACTAAGAACAGTGGGACTGCTCAGTGGACTTAATTTGCAGGTTCCTCTTTAGTCCCTGCTTAAGGCAGCGTATTTTGGACCAGAAAGAGCAGCAGGAGCTTTGGAGTTTGGTCTAGTAACCTGCAAGTGCTTTGGAAATATGTGTTTTTTAGTGTCCTGAGAGACTTCAGGAAAGGGCGATAAAAAGTCACTGAAAGCCTAGATGGAATCCTTGGACAACAAAAAGATTCAAGCTTTGGAGACATTTAGAGAATAATTTTAACTTTGGAATTTGAAAACCTAAGGATATTTGGGGACATTTTCAATCCCCAGAGATGCGGTTATTTTGGCTGTTTGGGTTTTCATAGAATCTTAGAATAGTTAGGGTTGGAAAAGACCTCAAGATGATCTAGTTCCAACCCCCCTGCCATGGGCAGGGACACCTCCCACTAAACCATATCACCCAAGGCTATGTCCAACCTGG
>JANRGW010049051.1:0-16703 GCA_024733675.1 Psilopsiagon aymara
AGGGTTTAGGTTTAATTTTAGGGTTAGGGCTTATGGTTAACTGTTAGGGTTCGTGTGTAGTTTAAGATTTGTTTTAGCTTTAGGGATTAGGGTTAGGCTTAAGATTAGGGTTAGCCCCCTGCAGCGCGCCCCGCCCTGGGCGGTGCCGGCCGCGCCTGGGAAGGCGGAGAGGGAGACCGTGTCCCGCAGCGCCCCCTGGCGTCGGGGAGGAGTGCTCGCCGCCGCTCCTTGAACCCCGCAGGGCTGGGGAGCTAAAGCCGACTAAAAATGACATTCATTATTCTTATGCAGTTATATTTTCACGATGACCATTACCTGTGGAGTCCAAAGCAGTTCACGCAAGAAAATAAGTGTCGAGATTGCACCGTCAATCAAAATGAGAGAAAAAGATTGACTTCCACAGACGCACACAACAGGTTCCTGCTCACTTTCATCCAGGACTCTTCCCTTCTGATTACACGGTAGTTTTTTAATGATGTCGTTTTCAGCAACTTGCAACGACAAGAGCAGCTGTAACACCAGAAACGGCTGTGGAAGTTTAACAAGGCAAAGTGCTGGGTCCTGCCTTTGGGCCACAACAACTCCAAGGAACACTCCAGGCTTGGCAAAAAGTGGCTGGAAAGGACCTGGGGGTGCTGATCAATGGAGGTGAATATCAGCAGCCCGCGCCCAGGCAGCCAAGAAGCCAACAGCATCCTGGCCTGTATCAGCAGTAGTGCAGCCAGCAGGGCCAGGGCCCTGCACTGGGCACTGGGAAGGCCGCACCTCAAATCCTGTGTTCATTTCTGGGCCCTTCACTACAAGAGAGACACTGAGGCGCTGGACTGGGGCCAGAGAAGGGCAACAACGCTGGTGGAGCTCCTGGAACTCAAATGTGATGAGGAATGGCTGAGGGATCTGGGGTGTTTAGTCTCGAGAGAAGGCTCAGGGGGGACCCTGTCCCTCCCTACAGCTCTCTGAAAGGTAGAAACCTAGTGCTAATAAGGTAACTAAACTTTTTCCATAACAAATTAACTATCGATTAATCACCCCATTATCAGAACAGATATAACATGCATATAAAATACTAAGGCTATCACTGAAAAATCAAGTGCTTAAGGCTTTCAATAACGCTTTCTACGAAAATTGTGTAATTATCAGAAATGGCAGTTCTGCCCATTTACTTGAGTAATACACCAAAATACTACGTGCTACTACATACATGTGGTGTTTTCTGTCATAGATACATTTTTCTGCACATACAGCACATTAAACCTACGACAAAATATTGTACCTAAACATTTAACTGATTAAGATGAAACAAATTAAGACAAAACATTAAACACCAATTTCTGACATAAAATATTAATTTTAGCAATAGAGCCTTTCCTTACAAATGGTGTAAAGAAAACTATAGAGAGCTTCAAACAAAAAGCCAGATCAAATATTACATAAATAAAACATACAAGAAGGTTCAGAGAAACTAAAAAATTCTACTGGTATTTTCTTAGCTACATTTAGCATTATTTAAAAGAAAAAAAGGGCAAAACCCCCAAGCACCAAAATAACAAACTCAGGCAATTACATATAATTTCACTTTACAAAGTGGAACAACTCTGTCAAAGAATGTTATCACTGAAACCAGGAGTCCAAGCCAATCTAAATTCTCCAAGGATTTGTATTGCTGCGCCAGTATGTCACTGTTAAAAATGCTGTTCTTCAACATTCTGCAATGAGATCCACAATACTCTTGAAGGTGTTATTAATCTTTGATTTTTTCTCGCTTCTATAAAATGGAGATAAAAGAAAATTTTTCTAAAAATTCTATAAGAGCAAGTAGTGCAGGACAAGGAGGAATGACTTTAAACTGACAGAGGGGAGATTTAGAATAGGCATTAGGAAGAAGTTCTTCCCTGCGAGGGTGGTGATGCACTGGCAAGGGGTGCCCAGAGAAGCTGTGGCTGCCCCATCCCTGGCAGTGTTCAAGGCCACGGCTTGGAGCAACCTGCTCCAGTAGAAGGTGTTCCTGCCTGTGGCAGGGGGTTGGAGCTGAACGGTCTTTGAGGTCCTTTCCAACCAAAATCAGGCTGTGATTCTGTGAAAATGTCAGTGCAAATGTTGACACAACTTCAGAAAACACTGCAGTACAGAAAGGCATCCCAGCGAACACTGCCGCACACATCTGAAGCACAAGCAGAAATGCTGCCCCCTCAACCCATATGCAGCATCTCCCTGTACAGAGTGTGCATGTCAAAGATGGTGAAAATTGCCAGAGAGATTTTCACAAACCATCTTCAGAAAAAGGACTGAACAGAGAGATCAACTTCCTAATAAAAATGGGGATTAATTTAGAGTCCTTAACTGAAAATCTTACCCTTTGTAACCTGCCAGGGGGCACTGGAGGGTTCAAATGCTCTCTAGTTAGGCTCTCCCTCTCCAAGCACCAGCCCTGATTGGATTACATTGGATACCGCTCAAGCATGCACAGCACTGAACTGACACCAAGCACAATCCCATGGGTTGCAAATTCTGATGGCCTATCTTATTTTTTCCCCAGTCAGTTCAGGGGCAAAAGCTGAAAACAGAACTGGCAGCATGCATATATGATAGTAGAAAAAAAAAATGATTACTTGCAACTGCAACCTGTAGTACTTCTTGGAAAGGTCAACATTTTTCCGTCCTTTCTGAAATGGATAAATTGACAAAATTACACTCCAATGGTTACCTATTTTTTTCACTCCACTCAAAAGATAGTTTATTTCTTCAGCTATGAATTTTTTTTCAGGTTCTCTGTTATTTAAGGTTTTGTGTTTGTGTCCAGGGAACATTTTTCATTGTTCTGCAAATATTTATTTTGGTGAAATTAAAAATCATGTAGATTTGCATACTATTTTGCATTTGGAAATAACACATTATTGGCAATACAATCTGAAGTAGTTCTAAAGAAATTATCACTTTGCCAAGATAACAATGGTTCTTCAAGGTTTCCCCACTGTCACCCACTTACTGAAATACAGTAAGTATTTCAATTTTTTCATACCTTCATTTCTGTCATGCCTATGTAGCTCAAATATTTAGCATAGTTCTGTTACTTCCATGCACATTTTCATTAATGTAGGAAAAAGCATACCTTCATATCTATTATTCAGAAAGGACTGTCAGTGGAAAATGTTTAATTCATTTCAGGGATACATCAATATGACTGGAGTAGAATCAACAGAGGAATATCCCTAACGAAGTTCACTTTGCTACAGGACTCCTGTTAAAGGTGACTTAAAAAGAATATATGCAATTCACAGTGATTTTCTTTGGACATTTATAAATATGTGAGTGTGATGTTAGGCTTTGCATAACTAACCTCATCTCTGTCCACTGAATACATGTGATTTTCTTTTAAGCGTGGACATTCCAGGTTGCACATTTCCTTGACTCTCTGCCTCTTGAAGTTAGCATCTTGTCTTTTTTGTAAAGCTATGAAATTGTGAACAAGGCCACCTCTTAGTTACATTAAACTAACTGAAATCTACTGCAAAACTGAATATCGTGTTGCAAAGGAACCTTTATTCTAATGAACTTGAATATGTGAATGTTGTTTTATTAGCAATATCTCATTTTCTTTAGCTCTTTTTCTTGTCATTGACATTAACACATGAGAATTGTTCATGCATTAGAAACTAGCAATTTATAGGAATTAACTCCAACACCAATAATACTATGACTGAAGGTACCAGAACATACCTATTTTAATTCTTAGCCATTTTGTCTCCAGTAGCAATCACAGGTACATTTCTCAAAGCAGTGGCCTAAATGAGAAGTCTGATCTCTAAGCTACACTTATTACAGGATTAATTTTCTGGCAATACTCACACTTTCTATATGTAGGTATCAAGTTACAGTCATCAGTCAACTCAGCATGTTTACTATGTCCATCTCTATTTGAAGTATTAGACTGTTTTTTTCTCTTTGGAGTCAAAATAATACCTTAAGAAAACCCAAACAATAAAACAGTATGAATCCTTCTTAAAAAAAGCAAAACACAGGTAATGTTGTAGAAATTAAAACCTAAAAGAGAACCATCTTCTGAGCCAAACTGCTATATGGTCTTCAAAGAAAGACTGGAAAATTCAGTTTATTTCAGAAAATATTTACTTGCTAAAGATAACATATTAGTGTAGTAGGCTCTTGAGATGAAATACAGTTGGGGTTTATTTATTTATCTTAAGAGACCTCCATAGCTATCATAGCAAAATTAATTTCTGAATCTGGAGGGGAAAAAAAAAAATCTACTAGCTTTTACCAGAAATTAATTAAATAAAATAATGATATTCACAACTCTACCTTGTTAGTAACATCTTATTCAACACCTCATAGTATAGGACAGGTAAACTTATCTCCTGTACTTAATTTTCTGACAGGTTGTTTTCAGTTACTTGCTCTAGTATAGATGTATATGTTAAGATTTACCCTTTTAGCTATTCGAACACAGAGGCTCAAGTCCTTATCAGAACTCCAAGCTCGAACAGAAGCAGGTATGACAGGATAACATGGCTATAATTCTGGTCTATTGATAGACAGATTTTTCACAGAATCTACAGAAAAAAAAACTACAAACAAATCCCTATCCACAGCCTCCCATGCTAAAGTCCTGCAAAAGAATTATTTGGTAACGGCTTTTTGCATTGATTTCTAAACCAAGCCCTTACTTTGAAAATCATACATTTCACTCCTAAAAGTTGGCATTTCTGCACATACTCTTTCTTTCTTCTTTGGGGTCAGCAGCATTTCTGCAAAATATAATATGGACACCTGTAAAAATCCCAGTAAGTAATAACTGTTTAATTTTCAAAATGCTCCTTTAAACAAAAAAAAATACAGGATGTGCTTTAATTTCATTCATTAAGAACTTCAAGCCTCTCATGTCTGTAAATATGCAATATTGGAATGAAATTGCCTTGTTGTAACGTCATATATTCATTCACACTTATTTCAACTTATCCCTTCATTAGTACCTGAATAAGCCCTTACTTTGAAAATTATCCAGTTTGCTCCTAAAAGTTGGTATTTCTGCATGCAGTCTTTCTGTCTTCTCTGGGGTCAGCAGTATTTCTGCAAAATATAAGATGGACACCAGTGCAAATGCCAGTAATCACTGTTTAATTTTTAAAATGCCTCCTTTAAGCCAAGTAAATACAGGATGCACTTTTATTTTATTCTTTAAGAATGATAAGCCTCTCACATCCATAAATAATACTAGGATGAAATTACCTTGTTAAAATGTTGTACATCCAAGAAAGACACAAGATCTTCAAACAGAAGTGCCTAGTTCTGATCTTGCATAGTACACAACATTGGTATATCAAATTAAATGAGTGAGTTTACAGGAGCAGGACAATCAGAATCAGACTAAAGCTCAAAATTTTGAATACTATTTAAAACAATAGTTACAATTACTAAAAAAATAAAATCATAATTACTCTCAGAAGCTGCATATCTCCCGTTACAAGCAGTCAACTTGCGAAGCCCCTTTTTATGTCTTTCTTCAGCTTCCAGAATGACTTTGTGATGGTCACACTGGTATGGACAACTTTGCAACATCTTGGTAAAAGTTTTGCTATTGAAGGAGAGTCCTCCTGCTTTACAACCTGGAAATACAGGAGGATATTGTAGAAACAGCAAGCATGAATTCTATAAAAGCCATCACAGAATCCAGTGTGTTATGTTTCTCACTATAATCTACAATTTAAACTCCAGTTTTGCATATACACATCTCAAAAGAGGTTACAATTTTGCATGCCTTCTTGAAAATACTTCTTGTTTTGTACTTGCTCTTTTACACTGCACTTCAACTGCAGAAGTACTAAATGAGGCATGGATCCTCTAGGGAAGTGAAAATATTGGTGGGATTAGAAGAAAGGGGCCTCAGTTCCCTGTGCAGATTTATCCAGAAGCCAAAACATAATAAAGGCTTTGCTATTCTTTGAAACTGTGTCTGTGTTGTAACAGTAACCTGTATTAACCTAAATAAACAATATCTATCTTAAAAATTTCCTTACAGGAAGCCTTCCTGTTTGTTTTGAGGACATTCTGAGGGTAATGGATGGTTTAGTTATTCATGGATGCTTTCATAGTCAGTTACATCAGCTGAAGGTGAACTTCGGCACCGTGTGGAGTTACAAGGTCACTGGAACATAACTCCAATATTCTAGCCGAAAAGAAAGCAGTGCTAAAGATCAAGTTGAATTTAGTTTGACAGCTCTATGCCTACATGATGCTCAAAGGTGGCTTATGGCGCTTCACACCTTCCACCTTTTTTTTTTTTTCTTTTTAGATCAAGATACACAGGCTTAATTACAAAACATACTTACAAATCCTGAGTGCCAGCAGCATTCTTAGAACCTACTGATACACTGCTCAGGTACTGGAAGATGGGATAACTGAGGGCTGCAATCATGGACTACTATAAAACTGACTGCACTTAGTAGTAATGCAGAGAAAACAGAAGCAGAGCAGTTAGGAAGCTTAGCAGAGGAATGTATGAGGGAACTGAGCAGGCCTCCAAGATTTTCCTCCCTCTTTCCAATCAGAGGAAGGAGGAAAACATGCACTCTTAAGAGCTCTTGTAATAGCATGTCATCTTTTAAGCTGTTGTATATTATGTTTGTTACTAAACCCACATTAAAAGGTACCTAGACCGAAACTGGAATATATAAGCTTTATTTTAATACTTAGTTTTTATTAGAGGAGCAAGAAAAGGAAAGGAAGCTGTTCAGAATTACATAATGGATAATCCAGTAGATGTGTTAAAATCTCTTTAAGACATCTTTTATGGACTCAGGAAAGAAAGATCTAGGATAATATTTACCTGAACACCTGAAATCTGCCATTTTCTGGGATGGAGATGCAGCTGAAGTACTTTTTTCTCCTTTGGTTATCTCTGAGTGTGGATCTAAATTAGGAAGGAAAAAAAAACACTAAGAAAATGCAACTGATCTTTTGTCATGGCAATCATGCATCAGCACACCTATATTCAACTGTATTTTCTATCTGTAGATTATTAAAGTTTAATTTACATAACAGCAGAAAATCCAAATGAAATTCCTCAAGTTAAATGGATCACATTTGTATTTTTGCAAATCCAGAATAATTACATTTAATTCAGTGCTGGTTTACCATTCTTCCAAAGCATATTGCTTCTACTTAAACAGAGAAAAACAACCCTATAAACTTACATCACTTAACTAATCTCTATAAACTTTATTTCTATATGGAATCAGACGCTGAAAAATGTGATGCGCTGGAAAAATACTCATTCTCAATTTAAATAGGTATAACCTGGAGATAAGCTTGGTCACCTGCAAAGCTACCATTCTGGCAAATACTAATCTAATGAATAATTATAAATTTTATAAATTAACAGGAAACTAAATTTTGAATAGAGATTTGATCAGACAAATCCCAGTTCTGAAAAAAAAAATAATGTATCAGACTAAAAGATCAATGCAAACCTGAAAAACATTTATCTTAAACACATATTCAACATGTAGGAAAAGCTTTAGGCAAGTCACGCTCAGAGGCATGCAGGTTCCATCCCCAGTCTTACTGACAGAACAAAACCAGCATCCTTACCTGTTTTCTACTACTGGCTTTCATTGTTCAGCATAGACTATATTCAGACTAAAATTAAAACATTTACCTGCGATACATTCATGTGAATAGCTAAAATCAATTAAAAAAAAAAAAAAAAAGCTAAAAAATGCATTAGAAGAAAAGGAAAATATACATTCTCCTGGTAAAATTGCACACAATATAAAACTCCCAATCTAAGCAGTTGATGCATTACACAATGTACTCCATCATCTAATGATACATATATTTTGATAGACTAGTGATAAAAACACAAACTTAATTAAAATCTCATTAAGAACAAGATTATCTCAGAAAGGAATATGTCTATTTGTACCTGATACACATGTCTGTGTCATGTTTTTAATGATCTCTTCTGGTTTCTTAAATAAGTGTTCACTGGGATGATCAGAATGTAAACAATGGGAAAAAATCACATTTTAGAACATATATTTATACTTTATATATATACATTACATATATTATTTTGGCAAACCAAAACACATACCAAACATACAAAAAATTGAACTTAAAAAAATATTCTAATTATTCCAAGTTATTGAGGTTGTAGTATCCAGCATGTAATCACTGTGTGCTGGAACTGTTTACTGGAGACCTGAGATAAGCACTCATTGCAGTGCTGTTCAGCACTGGGAGTGCAGTGCCTTCAGGGGATGCTGGTTCATTTGCAATCCTGATTAATGTAAAGATTACTTAGTGCACATGAAACTTTCACAATCTCTTCCCAATACTGTAGTCCTCAGCAGATGTAGCAATTGCTCTAAAAGGCAACTGACTTTTTTCTTACACTGACTAACATCTATTCTACCTCCACACTCCTGTGATATGGTGATCGTACATTTTTCTGTGTCACTGATTACCTCCAAATGCTGCAGGAGCAGGGAGCCTAATCCAATGAGATCCTTGGTAAACTCCTTTTGTCACACAAATACATATGCAAGGAGAGAGCTTTTCCCCCCTGCCCCCCCCAAAAGCCCTAAGAGTTTTGCGCTTCAAATTCCACAGGAACAAATAATCTGTGTCAAATTATGCTAATCAGAGGCAAAGCAAAACTTATCTGAATGTACCATGGAAAATATCATAGGCTTTCGGTAATTTCTGTGGTGGTTGCAAAATTAAAATGTAATGCACTCAAGGAAACTGCACAGGAGCAGTGTCCAGCCAGACATATTTGTGTGAGAGTAAGAAGTAAGAGAACAATGAATGACTAAACAAGGCTCTATCTTTCTCTTCTCATGGAAGGAAGCAATTGAATACGAGAGGAGAAAAGCAGAGAGTAGAGGCTTTTTCTGTAGTTCATAAGCACTCCAATTTCAATTTTTTTGCAGAGCAGATCTGTAACTGGTATTTTCCTAGGAACTGTATATAACAGAATTCTTTATGGATTCATCCAAACCAATGGTTGAAATTTTGATCTGCTAAATCAGCGAGAATTTTGAGGCAAAAACAACGGATGATTTTTTATCACTATGTTGAAGATATTAGAACATGGCCTGTACTGGTTTGCTATACAATGTCAGAAGCAATCATTCAGAGAAAAAGATAGTACTTTATTACTACTATTGCCTATCATCTTTAACCTGTGACTTCAAAAACACTTCCACAAAATACTCTCTAGTGAGCCACCAGAAGGCTATGCCTTTTCACTAGCAGAAAAAAAAAAAGCCTACTTGGTAAAAGCTAATGTAAAAGGCTGACATTCAATTTGAAAATTACTAAAGAAAAGCAACTTAGTATTTCTGTTTAGGTTTAAAACACTTACCTTACTTGAGTAGATTGATTTCTTACAGAAGCTGTTCTTTCATTCATAGTGTGACTTTGAAGTACGCTGTCTGTTTGCAGCTCATTAGCTGAACACAGACTATTCCTCTGCTCACTCTGTCTCACAGAAGCATTTACTAGATTCATAGGGTTAACTATTTCCTTTTTCAGTGCAGAAGAATTTACAGATGGAGAAGGAACCTGATCATCTGACTGTGGACAATGTACTTCTTTACGTGCTCTTGTGTAAGTTTTTGGATCAGCAGGATTGACCTCATAGTTTTGGGATGCTTTAGTATTGGCTTCTGAGGATCTTTCTACAAATACTCCTCCTTTCACACTTTCCTGTATTGAAAAATACTAGTCAGTGACTATACAAGCTCTATAAAAATATTAAATAAATCTAGTAACAAGATTAAGTAGGATAGACCAGTCTAACTCTGGAGGTAACAGAAATTCCACAGAAGCTTCAGAAACGCCTGAGTTAAGAGTCCACAAGACAGCAGTGCTGCTGAAGGTGTTGAAGGGTTAGTTACTAAGCAGTAATTCCAGGCTGAAGCACTGGATTTGCTACTAATATAAGGCACTTCTAGAAATAAAAATATTTAAGTAAGATCTAGCTCAATAACTAAAAAAATTGCAGTTCCACACACAGAGATAACAAGTAGTTATATAGCAAAAGGAAAATATGCAACAACTTTATTTTAGTTTATGCCCCCATTTTCCATTAATCAACTATCCCACAGCTGTACAATCATGGACACGTCATGCTTGCAAATATTAAAATTATTGCTTCAAATGTTTGGCGATTAAAAATAAATCAAACTCTTTTTTCTCCAACCTAAATGACTTCCAATTTGTAGAAAATATGGTTTTACAATAAATTAAAATGCTTCATAAAAAACACAGATGCCTACATTCTCCAACTGCCCGGCATTCTTCTAATCTGTATGATATAATGGTAGAAGATGCAGGTTGTAGTTTCACACACATTCAACATTTTCCCTGCTTTTTTAGCTTACACTAAAATAACCTTAAGGGTTTACATTCTATTTAACCCTAACTCTGGAAAAAATTGCTTAGTTTTATCTACTTCAGTAAATGGGCCAACCTCATTACACTCTTTTTCAAGCAAGTTTATTCTGTGTAAAATTTCTTTATCTTCCTTCCAGTAGTCTTCTAGACTTCTTTTTCTGACTTGCATGTCCATCTCCTCTGTATTGGTTACATTTAATGAATTATAATTTATTTTCAGGAACAATTCTTCAGCTTTGTAAATCATAACAAAGAAAACAATACATTACAAGCTTTTTTAAATGAACACTTCAATAAGCATTTAGTGTATTTTAGTAGGCTGAGGGACAGCCCCAATAATTTAATGCAAAATATAACCTCTGAATAATAATTTTAATATAATTTAATGTACATGTAAACATTCAAATGAAATATATAAAGTGCAGTTACAAGAGGTGAGTTTGCAATAAGCTAGTTGCTATAAGCTTTTTACACAATAATGCTCTGCTTTAAAAAACTCTTATCATGGACTTAATCCTCATTCTATAGGTCTTTTACCTGTCTATGTCGGTGGCTTCTTTAAGAAACAACTCCATATTAACGGGCACTGAAAATCACTACACCCCCTCAATCTTATACAAAGTCTTGTTTCATGTTTGTAGTACAAAAATGTAGATACACGCTTTTTACTAATTATCAACTGCATAATATTTCCACACTTTATAGAGATTAAATGACATGTCTTTGTCTCATTGGTAGTATTCGACAGCTAATTAAAAGCAAACAAAAAATGGCATAAAAAAACACTAAAAATGATACTTCAAAATACACCTAATTTTAAAAAAAGAAAAAAAAATATTTTTTCATGTTGCAAAATAACTGTAGCCATGGTGATTTTGGGCTTGATTATCTACCAGCTTAGCCTTTATAAATAAGGGTACATACCAAGGAATTGAGTACCAACTGTGTGTTAGGTGACAATGCTAATATTTGCGCATAATTTACAGATGGGAAAGCTTTCAATAACTGTCCCTACATATATAAATTTCACAAATGCATCATTGCAACATTGTTGGAATTTTCACTTTTCTTTTTTGTGCCTAAACTGTCATCAGTTTATGGTAGCAAACATTCAACTTCTCTGCAGAAAACATCACTTGGAGTACAGAGAATTACAAAGTTGCTACAGTGAAAATCACTCAGTCAACAGAATTTAAAGACAGAAATAAGCTCTGTAACTTTTAAAGCAGTAACAGTAACTTACTCATTTGTTTGCAGTTTTTAAGCACAAAAGTAGCCACTTTGTTTAGTTCCTCATCCTGAGACTCAGTTAATAACTGAATCATAAGTGGAAGACCATTGTTCTGGAGCAGCTCACACTGGTTTTCTTCTAAAATAGGACATTGTAAAGGAAAATAGATTGTTTTCAGATTCATATACAGTTTCATTATAGATCCAAGCATGCTGTAATGGCCTCCTACCTGGGTTGCAGCAAAAGCACTTTCAATTGCACAGGATGATTTGACCATAGCTCAAAGTTATTGTAGGAAAACTGAAGGAGGACTGAGACAAATTGTGACAGAGCTACAAACTCATGTAATTGTTGCCTAAAAAAATCTGAATTCTGGCTTCTGTATTTCTTTTCCTCTGGTATATACTCATAAAGTATATACACTATATTTATGTAGACCTTGAGATGCAGAAATATCAAAAATCTGTAATTTGCAAAACTCAAATAAAATTAGTAGTTTAATGCCAATCTAGTTAATCTGTTCCTCCTTGTTAACTACGTAATTAGCTGTATTTTTTACTGTGATGTCATTTGTTGTATACATTCATGCACCTGACAACTTCCTAAAAACTAGCTCTTTTAAATAAAACAAGGGAATCAGAAAAAAAAATGAAATACGGTTATTTTGTCAGTGGTGACATTTTAAGAGAAACTTTAATTCTATTGGTTTTATCATATTTCTATTTGAAAGACATTTTCCATTAAGCTGTTTTAATGAATTCTTCATGAAAAAGTATCTTTTAAACTAAATTACAACCTACTGAACTAACTATTGAACTTGTTATTGACAAAGGATGATGATCAGTAAGGATTTCTGAACATAATCCCTTTTTCTTGCATCTCTGAACATACACATGAAAAAACAGCAGTATAAATAATGATCAATATTTCACAAGTTCCCATTCTGTTGCTTTTACTACCATAAAAAAACAACTGAAGTGTGAAATGTTTTTATCCTTGGGAAAGCTCCAAGGAGCTTGGCAAAAATACGTCAGGATTACCTAATGCCTACATTACTTCAACATCAGTAACTTTTACATGGCTTTTTAAAAAAATCAACAGCTATGTAAGCTGTGGACAGAAGCTGTATATATCAAGGACCATTAAAACAAAGCTCAAAAAACTTGTGTGGTGTGCATGTTTTGTAGTAGTTTTCACGTCTGAATGAATTTTATCCTGTGATACCTAAGCCCAGCTCTGAATTCCTGCATAATAGTCTGCTTTTTCTAAATATTAACATTACATTATTTAATATAATTTCCCTCCATTTTCCAGTCTTGATAAATGATACCATTGAAGTTGTTAGTGCATAACAATTCAGTAGAGACTGATATAAACAAAAAAAATCTTACCACAAACTTCAGTACAGTGGCCAATGGTTAGAATAATACTGATTTTTTCCTTTGTATCCAGAGTGTCATTGGACAGCAGCTTTAGTAGCTCTGACACAGTGTGGTACTTTGCCAAGACACCACCTATGGTAGCTATTATGTAAAAAATAAGTTGAAGAAAAATAAAGACAATAATAAGTACGCAGGCATCATCCAAATACAAAATGATGTTTTTCAAGGGAACCCTGCAGCTCTCTAAAAGCCTTTGGCCTGCACAGTCCTTCTCTTTCATTTTAACACTCCAAATCATCACATCCCTCCTGGAGCAGCAGTTCTGCCCCATAGCCAATGCTGCCTTTTCTTCCAGATTGTGTAGTATAGAGATGTGGCAAAATACCCAACAAACAAGGCCTTTGCAATGTGTAGGCTTTGTAGACCTCTGCGGAGTTTGTCCACATCTTTTATCACCTCCAGAATAGAGCAAAAGAGTAGAATAAGGTTTGACACATGGACTATCTGCCACAAAAATTGCTAAGAATGTTTCTCATACAGAGCAACCTCTTCCTGAAACCAGGAACACTACTCGTAGTACACACAAGCTGACACCTAATCCTGTCTCATAACAACTTCTTTGAAACTAAGCTCAAAACTACTGCAGGTGTATGCTTCTAAACTTTTTTGAACTTTCATTCACAAGCACTTAAAGCACAAGCGTCAAATATGATAATCACAGCCAACAGCACAGATTGATCAGGCTCACAGGGTTCTCAAAATCTGATGGAATACACAAAGACCTCGTTAGGATAGCACTCTCCTCATAGTAGATCAAAGTGAACATGCATTACGCAAAAATACCACATCTGTTCAGTTCCACACCTGAGTTACTAAAGCCTCCCAAAGCTTATTAGTTTAGGTGCAGGCCTATAGGAACAGATCTCTAAGCTGACTACCACACACAGTTCTCAGCTTTACTTACACAATACTAGCACCTCATTTTTAACCTTCAGTCTAGTTTAAATTTCATTATTTTAGCAATAATGGAAAAGTAACCCACCTCAGATGAACTGAATTGTTCCCCATACACTTGTCTGAATTTTAAAAAATCCGCAATATCAACTACAATGTCAATGTATGTGACTTAATGCCTTTCAGCATCCATTCTTAACACTTTTCCATGAAAAACAGACTTAAAAAAAATAGGTTTAAAATTAGCATATATAAAAAATGGTAATGGTCTTTTCACTCACAGTCATTAGCAATGCAGGCATCCAGAGTGTTTGTTACTGCTATTGCAAGTTTTATGCTGGAGTGACTCATACTGGAATCATGCGTAAGTCTGGTGAGGACTCTAGCTAATGCGTCCAGTCCTCCAACAGAAACAAAATATTTCTGCACATATGCTGAGTGAAAAAAAAAAAAACAAGAAACAAACTGAAAATGTCTTAAATAATACACACTGCAAACTGTTTTAGCATTTTAGCAATTAGGCTCATCACAATTTTTTCTGTGCATGTATTAATCATTACATTTCCACTGATGCAACTGAAGTTGAATATATGCTACTCTCAAGAAATGTAGGGGCATACAAAATAGTTACAAGGACCACACATGGCCCTAATGCTTGCTTAGAAATAGCAAACCTTACGCCTGAGTTCTGCCAAAGTCACTGTTTTCAGAGGTGTAATAACGTCTCGTATTTGTAAAATACTTTTAATCAAAACAGCTTCCAAAATTTCTTTACAAACCTCACCAGATGTGGTCAGCTTGTGGCTATTTGTGGGCTTAAGCACAATGAATACACTGTAAATGTCAATGGTGGAATACAGTTTTCACAGTTAAAAGTTGGAAGAACAGCAAAAATAAATCAAACATTTAACTATAAAATTAAACTTACTTTTCAAAAATAGAAAACTAATTACAGCTTGAGCTGTACTTACAGTTATTTGCAACTGTGAGACCAACAAATGAACAAATAGGACGAACTATCTCAGGTGTTGTGCAACTTTCCAGCCACTCTTTGGCATATGGGAAAACTGAAGAGCAAATGTTTTGATTGTATTCTAGAAAAGAAAAAAAAAAAAAATCCCAATCAAAACATATTATTAAATTTCAATTGAACATAAAAAAATAAAACTCAACAATTATTAACAAAAATTAAAACAAATCGTTGTCACTTTGGAGAAATACTTTAAACTTTTGTCACAATTTTAACAGCAACACGTACCATTCTGGGGATTGTTAACACAGGCACAGAGAGTACTGCAGACTGAGGACCACAGCTGATAGCACTGATTAGTGTCTTCATCTGACAGATTGATCTCAGATGTGGAAAAAGCTGTTCTGTTAAGAACAATGCAAACAAGTCCCAAATAGTCAAGGAAACCTAAGTGTTAAATAATCTCTCATTTTATGTTGGAATTGTACCTGCTTACCTGAATAACTGTAGCAGTAGGCCAATGCAGCCTGAATCTCTGACATAGGTTTGCCCACTTACTAAAAAAGAACACATGCAAGACTCCTAAGACATATGTAATTTGAGACAAAATCTCAATGTCAAGTTTAATTTACATATACACATTCCATTCCCATTACCTAAGCACATATCCTACCCCAAACAAAATACAAAATCACAACAAATGCCAACAGATTGGCAAAAACGTTCAATTTCTATGTCTGCTTTTTATCATACATTGCCAGTAACTACTGGCTTGCATTCTTTTTTAACTATAATTTCATTTTTAGAACTAAACCCCTTTCTGCTATTTAAGGAAATCCCAGTGAACAGTGATGTACTTACACAATTCAGGTTCAGTTACATGCAATCATTCAACTTTAGAAATAAACTTTACCAAAACAACATTTACTGAATGTTCCAAGTTTCTGTACTGCAGACTGTCAAATAGAAAAAAAAATGGTGTAACACAAAAAAAAAAAACCAAAACAAACTTACTATTATTGGAAACCAGTGCCAAGATGACATAAACAGACATTCTTTTCAAGTTCACACCAGAATCCTTATTAATTAAGAATGAAATGAGGTCTTCAAACAATGAAGCAGTACACAAAGTTTGTTGACAATAAACTGAAACCAGAAAAAAAAATCATTAAGTCCTAAAGCAAGCCATTCATGATTCTAAATTATATTTGTAATATATTAACTACAGTCTCAGTTGCATCCAATATAGAATCATAGAATAGTTAGGGTTGGAAAGGACCTTAAGATCTTCTAGTTCTAACTCCAGTGCCACGGGCAGGGACACCTCACACTAAACCATGCCACCCAAGGCTATGGCCAACCTGGCCTTGAACACTGCCAGGGATGGAGCATTCACAACTTCCCTGGGCAACCCATTCCAGTGTCTCACCACCCTTACAGTTAGGAATTTCTTCCTCATATCCTATCTAAACTTCCCCCGTTTAACTTCGAACCCATTACCCCCTGTCCTATCACCACAGTCCCTAATGAAGAGTCTCTCCCCAACATCCCTATAAGCCTCCTTCAGATATTGGAAGGCTGCTATGAGGTATCCACGCAGCCTTCTCTTCTCCAGGCTGAACAGCCAAAACTTTCTCAGCCTATCTTCATACAGGAGTGGCTCCAGTCCTCTGATCATCCTCGTGGCCTCCTCTGGACTTGTTCCAACAGTTCCATGTCCTTTTTATGTTGAGGACACCAGAACTGC
>JANRGW010049051.1:16803-43980 GCA_024733675.1 Psilopsiagon aymara
TCAGGTTGGCATCAGCCCACCTCACAAGCATGTCAAGGTCCCTCTGGATGGCATTCCTTCCCTCCAGCATATCAACCTAACCACACAGCTTGGTGTCATCAGCAAACTTGCTGAGGTTGCACTCAATCCCACTGTCCATGTCACAGAGAAAGATGTTGAACAAGACTGGTCCCAACACCGATCCCTGAGGGACACCACTCATACTCTGTGAGTGGAGACAAACCAGGACTACAAAGTGGCTGAGGGCTTCTCCTGTAGTCAGTGCTAAACCAGCCAGGACCTAGGCAAACTCTGGAACAATTTACAAGTCATTTAACACTTGCTGCTGAGGAAGACAAGTAGTACAGCTGTCTGGTACCATCAAGGCATGCTGCCTATATAATTCAGCAAGGTATTTCTCCAAATCTGCGGACAGACTATGACACAGTGGCATTCCTATTGCCCCTTGCTTGACTGGAGAATCTTATTATCTGATTTTTTGAGACAAAAAAGTTACAGACTAAGCCCATCAGAGGTAATAATTACCCAGAAATACAAATAATATTACTTATTACCATTACTCTCCATTGCAATTCCTAACGTAAACAAAGCTGCTTCCTTTACTATGCCATGAATACTTGACTTTGCAAGATCATTTACAAACATCAAACCACCACTTTCTCGAAAATATTCACTTGCTTCACCTAAAACATTAAAAAAAGTAATAATTAAAGTTTTGCTTTTACTTCTCTTTAAAATTAAAACCTTTCAAGATCCTATAGGTATTTTTTTTTTTTTTACAGTGACAATCAACTTCTTAACATATATTGTTAACACAATGATTGCATTTTTTCTAAGGAAAAATTCTTACTGTTTTGTTGACAAATTGAGTAAATAGTGATCAAAGTGTCTTTCTGAGACAGAGGGCAGTCCATCTGATATTTAAGGCATTCAAGCAACAAGTTCAGATCTGTTTTCACATCTACGAGCAAACACAAAAAACTTGATGCAAATTGCTAGCTCTTCTTTATGATCTGTTTAGTATTACAATAAACCTGCCCAAAAATGTAGTATGTGGTTTTGAAGTAAAAAACTGTGAGCAAATACAGACCTACACCATTTCTATCCACAAATAACTTACATATGAAAATATTCCTTTCCATAGTTTGTTATTCAAGCATGGCGTCCTTTGCTAAAGTTACAGCCCCCTTTTCATATTTCTGGCCTTTAATTACTAGTAACAGTCTTAGTAAATGTGAGGCAACTGCAAGGTGCATTAAGGGTATTTAAATGAGTAAAACAAAACCACAAAAATATTCAGAGTGAAAAAAGAGTTGAAGGAATCCAACAAAGCAAGACTCATTACACGGTGTTTACTTACAGAAAACTTAATCCCTTACCACAGCACCTAGAATCTTAAATTGAGTAGTTGCAATAGTAAGTTAAGAGAAAATGTTTTCTGGGCACCTATACACAAGCCTAGTTATGTAGACATGTTTGAGAATCTGTTTCTTAGTTGTATGGGTATAATAAAAAGACTTATTTGATAATTATTTGTGATAGCAACCATAGATTTGTAAATGTTTTTAAGACTTGGTGTTTCTTAAAGAAGTTTAAATACAATAAAAATGTAGGTTATTATTAGCAGAACAAGAAGTGACTTTGCTGTGGTATTGTTTACTGTCTGAAAGTTTGTCATTAGATTTTCCAAGACAAAATTTGACTTGGAAAAAGAACATTTTCCCAACACCTTATCACCCATGACGAATCTTTCACAGCCTAGTAAAACATTCTAAAATTGATGCAGGTAATAAACAACAAGTTATGTTGGGTATCTTACCGCACTGTTTTTTCTGCCTCTTTTGAGTTTCCATTTTTGGCTTTATCTCTGTTCTTGCTCTACAACAGCAAGGAAAAAGTGTTTTCTGTTCAGATTAGCATAATTTGTAACACCATCTGCAGTACAAACAAAATATTTTTTCTTAAATACACTCCAGCTTTATGGTTTTACTCTATCATCTGACAGAGTTTTATTATCATTAATAGAGTTTAATATGCTTTTGCATGGCAAAGATTCCCTTTGGAAATACAGTATTTTATAGTAACACTGCATTTGTAACTATAGTGTTACTATCATTTGAAAGTCAACATTTTGCAGAAATCAAGTGATTCCATGTGGGCACCAAATATGTCTCTGTCATTAAAAATATGTCTAGTTTTATGTCATTACCATAATAAATGCGATCAAATTTTACTTGCAATAGGTTGCCAACTTTGTTATCGGCCAACAACTAGCTTTAAGATCACCAAGTAATGTTATGTAGAGGGTCAGTTGTGTCTGATATCCACTATAAAACCTGCAGCCTCCTACTGCTACTCAGTGAACCACTAAACCATAATTGTGTTGCTTCATCAGTATCGATCAAAACCAGAGAGAAGCAGCATGAATTGCTATTTCTTAAACTAAGAATTTATTTTAATTCACCAAAGAAATTATCACATCAAGTATGCAAACCAGAAAACCCAACAGGGATTCTACATAAACCTAATGAGCCAGCATCTGAAAGACTGTTGAACAGCAGAGTGAAACTGAGGTTTGGAAACAGAAAGATGGTCCCTTAAACATCCCCCAAGTCCCAGACATTAAAGACTGATGCAAGCACCACAGCAACCTATTTCAACCTCTCAAAAATTATCTAGCTCCAGTTAGAAACTTCGTATGAGTAGCAAATCCAACTTAGTAATGGACTGGTTATCCTTCTCCAAGTAGACCAAAGGCCTTAAGAAATATCAGTGCCATCTTAAAGAAGACAGAAGGGTCTTCTTTAGTCAGATTGTTCCCATTCTTTTCTTGCTTCCTTAAGTTCAAATACTCCACATTCATCCTTATAACAGCATTGGCAAGTGTGTTTTGAGAGGGAGTGTTGAGAGTTCATCTTTCTTTGCCCTTTCAGAAGTGATAATACATGTAATTGCATTTTCTTGCAAATCTAACCCTGCCACAGCAGCAGAAAGCTTTCAAGTGTTCCTCACCTCTTCTTCCCCTACTGCTACTACCCTGCTGGCCTAAAACAAAAACTATCCACACACTCCTCAACAAAAGAAAGGCTGCAAAACCAAGCTCACTTTGGAGCTAAATTTCATTTCTGTAAAGTTTAATTAAATACACATGCATACAATTAAAAAGCCTTTAATATAAGAACAAGAGTTTTTTAAACACTATAGAAAGATGTCTTGATCTCAGCTGGATTTTTTGCAACATATGGAAGGTACACGAAATATAAGCCAGCCTACACTAAAATACAAATAACTAAACTCTGTTGTTGCATCACAGGGTGAAGATAAAAGGATAAGTACACGATTTGCTCCAGCAGACTTCTGGCAAATGCTGTGCATAAAAGAAAACAGATTACCTCTTCCCCATCAGTTACAGAAAATAACCCATACCATCCCTTCAGAACTCAAAAAAACCCACTCTTAAAGCAGCACAGATAAATTCATGCTCCTGCAACCGCCAGTCTCAGGGGGATTTTTCCTTCTAAAATCCTATGGCCACAGCCCATGCAGTGGAAGAAGCCCGGATAGTTGGCGCCCTGTTGAAACCCAAATGCACACCAGCAGCTGAGGCAGCGCTGCCACCTTTGGTGGAACATGCCTCGGCACAACAGACTTCTGAAGTCCTCCACTGCTATTTTAGCAATGATTCCACCCTCCCTCCCCGTACGCATGATTCAGAACTCATTATCAGAGCTCCAGGGAAGACCGAACAAGTACTCCAGATCACCCTAATACAAAAAGGAAAAAACATTTTTTTAAAAAAGAAGAGCCAACTGTCTAAAGACGAATCAATGTTCTTCCGCCAGCTTTCGGGAAGCGTGGAGACATGAGCAGGATGTGGAACAGCGCACCTCTCCCTGTCGATGCGGCAGTGGCAGCTCGCACACCACGGCGCCCCGGGCCCTCCCGCCGCCGGCCTGAGGAGACCGCCCTCCCGCGCGCCCTTCCCGCCCCGCCGCGGCCCCTCAGGAGCGCTGAGGCGGCGCTGAGGCCAGCGGCTCCTTCCGGCCTCCCCCGAGCGCAGCTCCACAGCCAGGCCGGGCCAAAATCACTCGGTTTCAGTGCAGTGTTCTATACCCCGTGTCTTGGAAACTACTGCAACACCAACCGCACTGAGCCATCATCTGACATTAGCCGGACACCAATGGCATAGGAAAAAGAACCTTTCAGTAGGTGAACAGAGCTGCAAACCAAGCTTTCTAGAACGCAATCCCTCTCCGCAACCTCCCTGGACTCTGTCAAAGGTAGTGCAGCTCTCCCTAGCTCTTCTCACAGCTGGATACTCACTCTCTAATGGTTACAGTGGCCTTTTTCAACCTTTTGGGAGTCCTCCCCCCTCAACCTGAAGAACAGCTTTTACAAGAAGACAATTAACCTATAAAAATCAGCTTTGCTGCAAATCAGGTCAGCCAATTTGTACATTCATGTGCCGTAACTGAGAATAGCTGCTGCTGTTTTCTTTCAAAGGTGGATCTGAAAATTCCAAATTAAAAAAAAAAAAAATCCAAACCATGAATAAATTAGGTTTTGGTATGATATTTTTTTTTGTCCGGGGGGGAGGGGAGGGAATCGTTACAAATAAAAGACCTTTGATTGCGGGTAATATGGAACAGTCGGTGGCAGACCACCACAGTATCTACAGAGCATTGCAGCAGCATTGCTTGGTGGCAAGGAGTGGAAGATCCTTATCCTACAGCTGGAAAGTCGCTGAAGTCTGTGACATACCACTGTAAATGTAGGTGTTATTAAAAATTACAAACTGCCCTGTAATGACTTTGATAACCTCCTGTGCAGCAGCTCCTGTAAAAGAAACAAAAGAAAGGAAAACAAAGAAAAACAGATAAAACAAAATGTGGTTAGGGCTTTACATTTAAAAGCCAGTAAAAGAATGTTATCTACAACTCACATTTTAGCAGCACCTGACACAACTCCTAGAGGGGGGAAAAACTGCCTTTCAGTACTTCCCATATAGAAGAGGCTCAGACAACTTACTTCAGAAGTCAGCTTTACATACATGTTGCTGTATATAATTTCTCTCTATGTGCATACACACAGAATAAAAATGTGTGAGACCTATGCAAGTTGTGACCTCACTACATCAAATTAAGAAGTTCAATTTAAAAATCACGTACATTTAAACTCTAAAATAAATTGTGATCTCTTTGTGTTCTCCTGTAGCATGAGATACTCTGCAATTTCTTCAGAAGTTATCTTTATCTGTTTTCTAAAGCACTGCAAATGCCAAGTTTCACTTCATCAGAATAAGATTCCTACCTACATCCACTGAGTATTTAACACATAATTATCTTCAGCACCACAAAATAAACAAGAAAACATATACAAAATAAACAAGCTAACATGTATCAATTTTGAGCATGAATTGAAATATTTAGTTTTGATAATACCTGCAGGTAAGCAATCAAGTCTATTTACATTTAACAGACACTCAAATAATTTGAAGAAAATGAGTACTGTGTTAAAGTAATAACTGTAGTAGTATTAACTTGAAGGCTTTTCCAAACATTTTATTTTTAAACACAATTTTAAGTTACTAGAATCAAGTTTATTCATTTGGTTTATTTTTCTGACATTAAACCCATGTTGTTTCCACTTTGTGTATCAAAGGAAGTCACATTCAGATAATCCAGAGAGAGGATTTTGTTCCACTGCTATATGACAACAGTCTGTGATTTCAACAGTTACAAAGTAATTAAAACAGTGGAGATTTGGACTGGAGCATGTACTGCAACAGGCTGGTTTGTCTGTATGTACCTTAGATATACCATGGCATTCTTACCTCCCACAAGGGCAGCAATAGCATGTGGCTCAGCAGCTCCATAGCGACAACTGGATAGCAAAGTAACAATTAGTATTTTGGGGTCAGTTTTACCTACAAAGCTACACTTCAGATAAAATACTTACAACTCTTGAACATAGTCATCTTTCACCACTACAGACAACCCATGTTCTTGCAAGAAACCAGCAAGGCATGATTTCAGTTTTCCAATATCATCTTCTACCTGATAGTTGTAGACACCTAGAAAATAAGTTAACTGGTTCATCACGCAATTGCAATACCATAGTCAAAGTTAATGGGTTTAAATGGCAGCATAGTATTTTTTCCTGAAAAGTTTCTAAGCCAATTAACATATTAATATAAGACTAATAATAATTGAATACTTTGTTGATGTGACTCATGATAATGACAAATCACTGCACAGCTGAACCAATTCATAATCCCTGCAACCCATTTCAGTAGTATCAATTCAGATACATCCCTTAAGTTCCCAAAGACACAAAATTCTCACTCTAATTTTCACATTCTTAAATTTACATTCATATGTAAACAAGCCCACAGCTAATAATATATTTATAGTTTACAACTCGTATTTTAGTAACTATTGGATTTTTATATTTCTTTTGATGACGCTAAGTAAATTGGGTATTTACATACCTGGGTATCTGCCATACTGTTTATAAAATCTATCTACAGCCCGCAGCATCAAGTACAGAACTATTTCACTGTCTGGGTTATCCATATGGGAAACTGAAAACAGCAAGAGAATGGATTAGCTGGCACAGATGAAATGGAGAGGGATAAAGAAAACTATTTTAATTACTTTAAATCAAGTATTTCCCATGTACTTAAACTGTAATATCCACAATAAAAAGAAGTTCTAAAGAAAAAAAAACTGTAACTAAGAATCTCAGTAAGTCAACTCTCAGATACATGACTTTGGCTCCATAGCAAAGGACAAACCATACTGAATTTATTTAACATACTGTTCTGTGAAGATACTCATGTTTCAACTCAGAGCTGCTGTAAGATTAAACAGGATAACAGTTATAATTTTGGGATTTGAAACTCATGTTTCATACATTTAACTGTAATGACTGTAATTATAAACCAGGTCCTAACTCCCTTAACAGACATACAGCTCCATAGTCCTTCTGAACACTACTACTTAAATCACATTGCATATTAGCAACTCATTCAAGGAGCTTTCACTTTAAGTATTTTAAAATGTATGTAAGCACAAAATGTATACACTCGGCATATACATTTTGTCCAAAACATTCAGGGAACTTATATATGCTTAATTTAAACTTCAAAGTATTTCCAGCTTTATTAGTATTATTTATTAATTTACACAGGTTAAAAAATAAAATGTAGTATTAAGTAACTAGTTTGCTAGTTCACATACTGAAAAGGTAAGCTGAAAGTGGGCTAGAGAATTATTCTCGTATCTTCAGTCAGGTGAAAGCACCTTTCCAGCTCCGTCAGAAATAACTGAGTACAGAAAAATTTGCAGAAAACAATGTTTTACTTATATTCTATCAAAAATAAAGTCTTTCAAAATCACATTGAATTCAACACTCTAAACTTGAAACCCCCATACTTCTAGTTGATGCCAAGTTCTGAAACTGCATGATGAAACAGAATGTTCAACATACAATTCTTTCTGATCACAAAAGTATTTCCAGTTAAAAATTTAATTAAAAGTATGCACCAAAAAGGTGTACTTACTGATTTCATCCTTATTAAAAGTGTTCAAGCTGTATTCCTCAGCCAGAGATCTACATCGCACTACTCGGAGGAAAGCGGCATTGCTGCCTAAGCAGAGTGTGGAAAGGAGAATTTTACCCACTTGAAAGCACCGCCAACCACTAAATCTTTTTAAGTCTGATGTGCTAAACATGAAAGAAACTCATGATAATTCTATTTAACACTTTTCTGTTTCTTCCAGTAGCTTGCAGTAATAAAATTTATTAAGTTACACTTAGGTCTATGATCACAAATATTTTAGTGAAATACGTTGTGCTTACTGACTTCTAGAATATACACATATCTGCCACATTAACGTAACAGCTCGCAAAGTGTGTAGCTCTTCTATAGCAATTCATCAGCCACAGCCATCAACTTCATGTTTTCCCCTTGCATGATGCAATTGAACATGGGTTCTTTTAATCTCCTGAAATACCTACAGCTGCCTCACATACTCTCAATTACTATTCTAATAGTGCAGCTATGAGCAGGAAAAGGCTCTTCTCCAGTGCCATGACTATGAAACAACCTGAATGCAGCTACTGCCTACCACTCAAAAAAGATGAACTGCAAGGTTCTCAACCCCCCAGCAAATGATCTGTGAACACAGGGGCAACATGCTCTTCTCTGTGCTTACAGGGAAGTTTTCCAGTTGCAAGGAGACTTAGCCAAGCTGCACTGCAGACATATATACACATCCGGAACAGACATAACCTAAAATGCCACCAACAGTACCACTCACTGCATCACTGTTTCACCTTTTCAAAGCTCACACTCCAAAGTCCGTATCACAGAATGGGCAAAAGTAATTAGGTACTAATCACAGAAAGTAGACAATATCTGCTACCTGTTGTATGGACCTGAAAAAGTACTGTTAAAAGCCAACCTTTATAGACTTACTCCTGAGAGGTGCTGAACATTTGCTACTTCTATTCAAGATCACGGATGCAAGTGCTAAGCACTTATTTGAAAAGTTCAAATATTGCATTACTGATTAACAACTATATGATCATTCAAAATTTTTTAATTATCTTATAAATTGCATAAAAACAGCAACAGAATCCAAGTATACTCACAAAGCAATTTTAATTCTCTCTCTGAAATGGATTCAGGTGCCTAAAAGAAAGCATATACTCAACTGCAGTACATACAATCACAATTTCATATTTTCAAAGTTACTAATATATTTATTGTGGAATAATTAATTCCTGTAAAGAAGGTACTTTTTACATTGTAATTGATCTGTCACTGTATGCCTTTTACATGACCAAACCAAAAGTGGTAAAACAGACCACAAATACTAAATCTCATTACAACTTAAGCCTTTTAAAGAGAATGAGGTAATTTAGCCTTCTCATATCTGTCTCCTGTGACTTATTTCTGTACAGAATGTCAGGGAAAAAAATATTTGCATCCTGTGTGAACAACCACACATGTGTAATTACCTTGCCTAGGGACTGTAGCAATTTTGCAGCATGGTTTCCCACAGCAGCAATATCCTTCTTTGCTTTGTCACGGTATCTGTTAATAATAAAGAAGTCTCAATAACTCAACAGCACAATTGCACACACAATAAATTAAGGTCTTCTGCACGATACTGCTTCATTTTAAAGATTAAGAGAGGAGGAAGAAGATGGCAAGAGAATGTGGTAATACTGTAAGAAAGACTTTTGGGCCCTATTTGCATCATGTCCAGGACGCACAGGAATGCTAAGTTCATGTTGAGGATACCTGCATTCAAAGATGATCTTTCTAAAATATTGATCCACACTGATGCCATTTAGAATTTGCAGTTAATGTTCCTCCACAAAGTCTTCGCCCTTCCTGATCTACCAGGCAGTCTCTTGAAAGGGCATTCACGAGTATTCAGAATTAAGTATTGAGGAAAATTGAATTTATGCAGCCAGGTAAACATACACATTGAAGACAAAAAACAAAGGCTGTATTTAAGTAACAGTTTGCTTTGGACAGAAGTAGCTGGGCTATGGTATCTACTACCTATAGCAAGGTCTTTAGTAGACCTGTAACTAGCGGAATTGGTCCGCGTATCCTTGTTTCCTACACAACCTTAGGAAGCAGGGATACACTGAAGGCCTTTGCCCTGGTTCCAGAGAGCAGACAATCTACACAGGAAGCATAGTTTCAGGCTGTCATGCTTCCCACACCCCTCCTCACCCCAGGCCCACATACACTCTTATTTTAAATACAGGCATTCATACATTTTGTGAGGTCTGAAGTCATCATCATTTGTTATCATTAGTAACTACTAGAGAAAATGGCGTACTTACACATTTTGCAATTCAATAAATTTACTGGAGTCCGCTATCATATCAGGAATACTGCCCCGGACAGGCAAGCTTCCTTGCCCCTCATTTGCTACAAATTCCTTTACAGCTCGAGCCAGTATCCAGAAAGAAGGTGACTGCAAATGCACAAGAGACAATCATGTACAAAGATGTTACTTATGATGCTCTGTCTACATTTAAGTCCTACCCTTCACCATTAGTTACTCATTACCTGCTCTGTTAGTTTTATGCAGCAATCATCATTAAAAATCTCTTCAATGCCTTTTGGAATCTATGAAGAATTGAAAAAAAAAATAAAAGAGAGGTTGTATGTATTTGACTTCTGATTTCTTGAATTATCTCAACACTCATTACATAGGTGAACCATCTCTAAATGACTTCAGTTTCACACCAAAATCTCCTCTGAATCTTAGTCACTGCTTTTAACATTTCAAATAGTAACAGCGCCTGAGAAGGCGGCACATGCTTCTCATCAAGATTATTTATCACAAACAAAATCTAACCTTATTTCCACCTTTTAAAAGGAAGATTTAAAAAAACCTGGTAGCAGAATCAGCAAAAGGTACTACCAGTGCCAGCTGCCATCCTATCTGTTAGAGCAGCAAAAAGGCTGGAGAAGTAAAAAGAGGCTGCAAAAGTAACAAAGTTTTGACTCCTTAACTGCTGTAGTTCAGCCTGGCACATAAATTGAAATAAACCATTAATATCCTGGGACATGGTTTGTAGTGGCTCAGGTGGTAGCACTAAGCTTTACCTGCTGCTTTCTTGGGAGACTTAACATGACTGTCCAAGCAAGGATCAACACACTTCAAATAAAAAGGGAATGTAAATTAAAAAGAAGACATTACATGCTTTTATCCCATGTAGCTATAGCAGTTTATCATGGATGAGAGATTAGGAAAAATCAGAGATCAATTCTAAACCATGAGTTACTACTTCAGGATTAATGAAAAAACAGTGTAGACTTCGTTTTTAATGTTTCTAAGCTTGATCAGTTTAGGAAGGAATTTCATAACGTCTTTCTTCAAGAGGAAGGTACTGAGTTTGCTGAGTCAGAAGTCCCTTAAAGCCCTTCATTTCTACACAGAGTAAATTCTAGAGCAACCAGCTCAATTTCAACAAATGCTTTCCAAGTCGCTTTTGTAGCTATGTATTTAAATCAGACATTACCCACCAGTGCCTGGCAATTCTTCACAATTGTACTTCACAGATCTTCTTTTAAGAAGTAAACTGTTAGTCTACAATAGGAACACACTACTAATAGACTCTGGTTATTGACTCATTCTATACTTGAATTCAAGCCTTCAGGAAGGAAACGTAGCTTCCCTGCATGAGCAAGGAAATGGAAGAATTTTAATAAATTACAGTGCCACCCAGTATAGGGCTGGTTTACATTATTTCAATTTTAAAAATTGCACTAATCCTGTTTTACCTAAATACAAATGTTGCAAATGGAATTCCTGCCCTATACGTGCATAGTACATCCTGAAAAAAAACCCCAAAGCAGTTAGATTTTATCTTCTGTTACCTCTGTAGTATTTAATGCTGTGTTCACATTTTTTATAGCTTCTTCAAAGTTTTCCTCATCTTCTGGGGCCCCATTTTCATTCTTTAGGATACCTTATTGAAAAAATACAATTAAAGATACACTATCCCTTGATTTACATCTTCTTTAGGTCTTACCAACAGAGTAGACTGGCTCTGAACGCATTTGTGGCACAACAGCTAATCAGCAAAGAACTGAAGTACCAATAAGATGTACTGATGAAACTACCTACATGTACATTCTGCATATGACTGATTTCCCTGCAATGTCAAACAGAAGTTACTTACCACAGAAATACCAGTTTGTGTGAGAAAAAGCTTAATAATCACTAAATTAGTATAGATGGTGGTTAAGAGACAATTCAAGTCTCTTTCCTATCCCCATTTGTGTTTTGTTGGGGTTTTTTGCTCAATTTTGGCAAACACATACGAAACCACACAGCAAGCCAGACCAAGAATTGGACTCTACTAAAAACCTAATCTAACCATTGGTAATTACTACAGCTTGGGAGAGTTCCCTAGTCCAACCTGGGGATAAGGATGACAGAATTACTTGGCAATCTGCACACAGGACAGCATTAAACGAGGAAATACCAAAATGTTCATGTTTTTGTTCTACAGTCACTTAAAGACAATGTATTTCTAGATCTTAAAAATGCCTCATTAATTTTAGCACCCACAAAAGGTATTAGATTGAAGCATCTGCAAAAATTAAGTCTGTAGACATAATGATTAGAGTCTATTTCAATAGCTACATTATCTTTCTCTCCCTCTGAACTGGTCATCTTGAGACTCAATGATCAGCACATCTTGTTATGTCAACTGACCAATCATCTACTTGCAGCTGTCAACAATTCCAGTGTCAACAGCCATCTGCTTTCCTCTCTCACATTTTCCATGTTAAACATCAACATTTTCCATAAGATTTGCTCTTGATGCCTTCCCACCCAAATCAAAACATACTCTTGATCTTAAAAAGCAGCCAGTATGAAACACTGTCAAACTGCATTTATAAGTAAGTCTGGGATCTTAAGATCCACCTGTATAAACCAAACATTTAGTGGATGAGTCATTCTATATATACCAGCAGAATTTTCATAAATCAACCCTGAAAGAACTTCTGATTACTTTCCACATACTGCCTTATACATTTCTGCCAGTAAAAGTAAGTGACTTCTAGGTCATACATTTACCTTGCCGAATCAGTTGTCTGAAGGCTTCTTTTTCTTTGTAACTCTTAGGAAACTGTTCATTTTTCTAAATTATAAAAAAAAAAGAAATAAATAAAAAAGAAAACCGTACTAAAAAGATTTGGTCTTTAAATATCTACTTTCGGCATCATGAGCATCCAGACTGATGAGTCTGTCACTGTTCATATACGTTCACTTGTATTTCAATTAGCAACTGGTTTTAAATGATTCTGCCTTACTTTCTGTGTTTGTAACACACTGCCAAAACAACAACCTAGTTTAGAAAAGACATATCTAAAGTAGTAACAATACTAATAACAATTACACTGATGACTTATCCAATTTGCAATATACCTCATTGAGCCATTTTGTTAGATACTTGGCTATAATCACAATCCATGGAGTGTGGCTATGGTCCTGTAATTGAACAGCAGAGAAATCTTTGTCAAGGTGAGAAAATACAAAAAACAAGAAACAATTTTAAAACCTATCTGAAATGTAAACTAACGTCCCTTCCACTACTGAAAGACACAGGACATGTTCCAGATTCAATTCAGAAATAATGCTCTCTAACTACTATAAAACAAATCATAAAATTACTATTCCTTTACTTAAAATAAAGGTGTATTAAAATACCCCAGTATTTTAATTTGGAGTGGAACTCATGCCATGTACAAATATTCACACTGCAAAGTTCTGCAGCAGCAAGTAATCATAAAAATTAAAAGGGAAAAAACCAAACCAAAAGACAGGGGATTTAAGGGGAATCAATCTAACAAAAAATCAAGTTGTTCAAGAACATTCCTTACTTCTTAAGACCCCCATGTGCTTAAGATTTAAATACAGTCTAACATTTCAGGCTCAGGCCAAAAATAGTACTTCACAAGTGACTCTACAGTTGCCTCTGCCAAGAGTCATTTTCACAGAATCTATGTCTTCATTTGTCTTCAAGAACATAGTGCAAACCACATACCAACCTTTCTGTCCATATGATCCAAATCATAAGACTGAATGTGTTCCCTCAGTTCTGGAAATTGTTTGTCCAGTCTCAGATCTTCCAACTTATTGTCAGGATGAGATTCCACAACTGTGAAAAAAAAAATACACAACACTTCAGTTTTATGTCCAGCTTCAGAACAGAGCTATACAGTGAATACAGTGCATTACCTGCTTGTTCGACTGCTTGATTCTCAATATGAGCGCTTTGTGTAAGTTACATTTAATGTCAGGATAATCTCTAATTTTTACTATTTGTTGCACTCTGTAATTTCTATACATTTCTCAAAGAATGGTCCTGGTGATGAACTGCGAACTACATAAAACTTAACAAATATTAAATATATCACAAGATGAAAAAAACCCCCAAGATAAAAAACAAAGGGACATTATGCATTGAAGCTTTAGACCTTTTAGAAAAGTCTTTATCCCAGAAAATCCTCTAACCTGTATGTTCTTTAATAATGACTCTCATATAACCAACCAGGCCGTAAGTCCTGCAGACCACCAGAGGAATGTTAGCACTCCAGAGAAGCTCAGCCAAGCGCAGCAACAAACTGGAAGAAAACATACTTTTTTGATCTGAGTTTTTTCAGGACAATACTTACCTATAAAACTAACTCTTACACAGGTTACTTAAGAAAGGTCTCCTCTGAGAACTCTAACATTATTATGATTCTAAACACATGTAAGGTAATTTTGTATGTGAATTTACCAGGTTAGAAATACGTTTATCCATTAGCTTACTCATATTTCACTCCACCCTCCCAAATGCTTCAAACATCTAACTAAAACCTTCAACAGATCATGAAAGGAAGAGAAGAATTAGATGTGTGTGTTGCCTAAAGGTAAGTTCCAGCAGAGGCAGTTTCTATCAGATGTTTCTGAATAGCATGTTAAGAAATATGCTATTCACTAGGAAATCAACTCTTCAGAAAGGCAAGGTGGCTCTTATTTCTGTAAGAGAGAGTCCCTCTAACTCCCCCGTAAGTAGGGGAAGGAGAAAACTTACGAAGTATGAACAACAGCTACTTCCTTACAGAGCAACTTCTAACTATTCATTTATCCAGCAACCTCTTGCCTGTGTGGAGGCAGCTGCAGTACCGAAACAGGCGCATGCTCTTCTCCCCGAGACCTGTCAATTTCTATCTGCACCTTCTACTGGAAGACAGCATTCAAAAGGCCTCTCGGCATGGTTGCTGGTTAAATAAAATCAAGAAATAACTTCTGGAATTGACAGAGTTCATATGGAAATATAATTACATCCTTGGGTTAACTGGAAAGGGAACAAGGGAAGGAAACAAACAATAAAATGTATCTGCAAAAACTGAAAGGTATCACAGACCCTGTGATCTGTTAGGTTTTACATAAGAATAATACTTGTTATAGAAATTTTGAACCAGAAACATCTTTCACTTCAGAGAAGTACTTGACATAAAAAAAATATGCCTAGAGACAGCACCTGAAGGAGTCAGGATCTGGAGGAGATTTTAAACTATATATTAACATATTAAAAAGTCCACAGGAAAATGCTATAATTTACTGCAATGTTCCTTCACAATGGCACAGTTCTGCTTTGCATCAGTTTTCCTCCAAGAATAAGCCTGCAGTTAAAACCTGCTTTTCAATCGAAGGAAAACAATCATACCTTTCTGAGAGTTGTGTTGCAATCACCAAGTTAAAGCGATTGAAAAAGGAAGGGTTATTGTCCAAAAGTACCTCTGGACTCTAAAAAATAGACGAAAAAGCATACCAGGAAACACTGTGAGAATCTCTGAATGTATAGCAAGTCTGTTCAACAGTGAACATAAAGCATTAAGTTATAAAATGATGATGAACTTAAAGTTTAAAATAAATATATTGACTTTTTGCAAATAAATTAAGACATTGTTCCTCAAACGCCGTTTTATCATGAAGCCACTTAAATTGCAGTGTTACAAAGACAACACGCAACTATCATTTCACACTTTTATCACATTGTGTAACAACAAACATACAACTAATGTGGGAAAACAAACCTCTTCGACATAGTTTCCAGAAACATCATTATTCAATTCTTGCAGGAGCTCAGTGGCACTCTGGGCACGATTCTTTTTCACAAAAATAAAAACAATGTTTAGCCTCTTCAAATGCAATTTATCCAGTTCATCAGTAATACATACGTTCATGCTAAGAAAGCCCCAAACAACTAAAAAATTCCCCAAAATCTGTCTCTTGTACCTTGCAGTTTTTGTGATTTTTTTTCTCCCAATTTAAGTCTCTACTCTCAGCTCCACTTTTTAAACCACAATGCTCTTCTACCTTAACCTTACAAAGATTTTCTTAATCATACCCCATTCACTTTTTCCATTCAATCTAGCCAGAATTAAGCTTATCTTTTAACTTATAAGCAACTAAAAAGTAAGGACAGGGAACTGTGTCAAAAAACAAGCAGACTTTAACCTACACATACATGTTTTTAATCATCACTCATAATACTGCATTTGAGTATTTACTCAATACTTCCATGCTTTCAATACCCCTGAAGTGATTTATTATCTCCTTACCTTACCAATATGGTTTTTTTGTAGAAAGAAACTGAAAAGGAAAAAAAGGGTTGTATGTGAATTTTTATTCTGCAGAACAACATTAAACTTCCATTTTGTAGTGCTGAACATGTTGTTGACTCTTATACACAACAAACCAAGCGGTCCCTTAAATCTTTTCTGCTCCCCACCACTGTTATATTTTCCTAAGAAACGCTTCTTAAGAAAACTTTTTGGTACCCAAGCCACAAATCTGGCAAATAAGGCCTGCCGAACTCCTCTGAAAGCCAGAATCATACTGCAGACTTGCAAGTACTAATTTCATCATGCAATGGAATATTTTTCCCTCTCATACAACCCCTGTAAGCACAGATACTTTTGTAGGTATCTACCTGAGCCATAAGACAAAGTGATCTAGACTTAGTAAACAAATTATTTTTATAGGATGTCTAAAGAGCATCTCATCCTTTCCTCGGCTGCACACTCCCTCAAGGCTATGAAAGCCAATAAACGGCTTTCAGTCACAGTTTCACAATGGTAAACTAAAGAAGAGTAAGTTATATTCATCACCAAAATTAAAGAGAATACATTTAGCCAAGCTGAAACAAGCAAGTCTTGCACTGTCGAATCTCAAGACTGCAGTGAGCATGTTTTTTAAAAGTACTTCTATATTGAGTGTTGCAAATAGACCTGTAAAGTATAAAATCACAACTAAAAATATATGTCTAATTTAGTAGTTAATACCAAAGTGATCGTGCATGCTTTGTATGTCACCAACACCCAAAACCACAAAAGACTTCAAGAAATATAGAGGCTTGTAAAGTAATATTGTAAGATTAACAAGCATAGAGATGGAACTACTTATGAAACCCTGTTACTTCTCTATTTGTAATAGAAATCAGTAACAAACCTACTTATTTCCAACATCTTCTCCCGAGACCCGATTCCCATCGACAATTGTAAAAGAACCGATACCTTGGGGGAAAAAGAAATAACTACCATTAATATTTAGGCATGACAAAGCTACTGGAAGCACTGCAAAGAAGATATGGAAGAGCTGCCTACTTACCTGGTAGCACCAAGTTTTTGAGTATTTCAGTTCCTGTTGCTGTTGCATTTATCACACAAACATGGGCAGATTCTAATGCTTCTTGTCCATGGTCACCCCACAGCCTATATTGGGATGGAAACCAAAACATGATGAAATGATTTCAGTTCAGATTGTAAAGCCAACATAAAGAAACAAAAGTCAACAGTCACCAATGGAGGCTTACAAACTGCTTTCCATTCACTGACAAGAGAAGCTAAATTAGCAGTAACCAGAATGAGCTTTCCTTAAGAAAACTCACTGTGACAAACATGAAGCCTTCTAAAGAGCAGCCCAGTGTTTCTGTCATTTCATTTTCCCACTGGTACACTCTGTGAACATTCACAGCTTTTTTAACATTTAAGTTTTTCAAAACCAGTATGGACTCAAACATGCCTTACACGAACTGTGGCATGGAAACTGAATGCTTTTTCCTAAGTTTTACTGCAAACAATTTCTGGTTTTATAGACTTTATGCATTACGGGACACTGAAGAGTACAAGCAGATGGAAATCGGTCTCGAGAAGTTTGACAACGTGCTGAAATCACCTATAAAACAACATTCAGGCTGCAATCAGGACTTGCCAGTACTCGGTCACAAATGCCCCACTAATATTTCACACGGGCAGTAAAACTTTGGTCTCTTCAGCTGCAGAAAGTTACTGAAGACGCAGGAAAGCATAACCACTCCTTTGGGATGTCAAGCCCGTGCGAGTTAGGCCATGCCGCACTCGGCGCACAGGGCCCTGCACCGCAGCCCGCCTCCCATTTAACCTGTCTCTGCTCTGCCTTTCTCCCCTCTGCCGGCACATTCAAGGGGCTGCTCGGGGAAGCCGAGAGCGCCCGGCCCGACCTGGCCCCGGCCCCCGTGGCGGAGCTCAGCGGGCGGCACACAGCGCGGTGCGGCGCGGCACCTCTCCTCGCGAGCGGGCCCAGGGGAGGCCCGCGCTAGAACCAGCACCCAGAGCCGGCAGCAGCGGCCCGGGCTGCGGCGAGGCGAGGCGAGGCGCAGCGCGGCAGCAGCCACCAGCGCAGCCAGCCCGCCGGACAGCCGCGGCGCTACCTCAGCTGCCGGTCGTATCGCTGCTCCTTCATGCTGGCGCCGCCCGGACCCGCCATTGCCGCACCCCTTCACCCTGCGCACTGCTCGTGCGCGAGGGACGGCGCATGCGCGGGGGGCCCCGGTCAGCGCGGCGCTGTGTGGAGGGCGGTGTTGGCGTGGGGTCGGCGGCGGTCGGGACGGGACGGGACGGGACGGGACGGGGTGGGAGCCGCCGCCGCCATCGCGCTGCTGGGACGTGAGCGCCGGCTCGGAAGGGGCGGACAGCCCCTGCGCGGAGCAGGCGGGCCGGGGCGGCTGTGTAGCTCACATCGTGCCGTGCCCTTCGGGAGGGTGCTGCTGGAGGCGTACGCCGTTCAGGGCGCTTCGCCTCACGTCACTGCGCGCCCCGCGCCGCGCCGCGGGTACGGAGGTTTGAAGCGTTTCGCAGAAGCCCTGCAGGTACTCGCGCTCTGATGCGTGGGCTCAGATGTGTGGTTCGGATGGTGCGTGCTTCCCATACGGGATCAATACTGGTTGTGTTGTCAAAGCGTACAGAGAGGAATCCTGTCCTTACAAACCACAACCGCTGTCTCTGGCGCAAAGCTGCAGCAGCAAAAGACAAATATGTGCATGGTTGCAGCCTGGGAGCTGTTGTTCAGCCATCTTTTTGATCTGTTTCTCTTTACTATAGATTTGATTTGTTATTTATCTGCTGAGATGAAGTACAAAACAGTGCAACTCGGTGCAGACTGCAGTACATTGCAACCTGATTTGCAGATGACGTTGCAATACCAAAGAGCACTCCCTCTTCTGCTTTCCCATAGACGGTATCTTCTCCAAAGTTCCTTTTTCTCACAGTAAATTCTCCTGTTGAAACCACAGTCCCTGGTGTAATATTTGTGGGAATGTTCTCTTTAGCTAAGTCAAAAGTTTGGTTCTTACTACCTGCTACAATTACAGTTTCAAATGGACAAGCCATACATTGTGAGAACTAGTATTCCAGACTTAGTTCCAAAATATAAGTCCCCATTTCTGGTGGTTTTGTGTTTGCAAAGAAAAAGAAGAATATAAAATGGAAATTGCTATCATCAATCACCCAAGTGTAGGCAGTCGCTTCTTAAATACTAAAAATGTTATAAAAGAAATCTGAACAATTTTGCTTTTTACTGTTCTGCGTTGGCAGTTCACCCTCCTGTTTGTATTTACCTTGTGCAGTATTCTTTTGTGCCGTTTGTGGGTTCATGAAATGTTATTTTAACACAAACATAAAGAACAGATGTCACCTTACTGTAACTCCCAGTTGGAAACTGCCAGCACTCGTAACAGCGATGTAAGGAGAGAGACGAGCTGCCTGGATAAACAAGATACTCTTTCAAGAACCCGAGGTGTAGGCAAGCTCTGGAGCGATGGGTGTTTTAACATTTAATCTGCTCCTACTTACTGTATTTCAAAGGCTCCAGAATGAGCAGCATGATGGTACTGGTGGTATTTCTGCCATATTTTTGTTAATAGGCAATGACACATCAGACACACTCATGCATTAAAGAAGGCACATGACACCTCTTTCAAATGTATGTTGCCGTTACACACAGATGCTCATCAAAGATAATTGCCAAGTTACCTAAGCAAATACACTTTGAGTGCCATTTAGCCATTCACCTCAAAACCAAAAAACTCTTCCTTCATTTTGCATCTCCTAAAATGCTCTGCCACTTTACAGTGATGCAGTTACATACCGACAGCATTATCCTCAAGATACCGTGTCCTTGTGCGAATGAGTCCAGATCTGCATTATAGAGATAACTTGCCTTAAAGATTCAAAAATCCAGTTTCTTGAAACCTGCGGCACTTGAGGTGTTCAACTTCTGTTCCACATTCCAATCCTACTTGGAGCTGTGTCACTATAATGCTCACTTCTATACAATGTTTTTAATAAAGAAAGCCCAAATTAAATCATGAAAGTATTCCATATATAGGGATGGGAGAACTGGAACATTTGTTGTTAGTTGATATCATAACTCTGTGACAGGTCCAGAGGAACCTAGGTATTTTTCCTAGGCTGCTGTTCACTCATTATTACTGTCAAAGAGAAATAAAACTGTAATTATGAAGATGGGGGAAGAGAGAATTATTCTTTAAGATGGATTGAAAAGCTACACTGTAGTGAATGGAATTACATCTTCCTGTCATTCTCCATCAAGCAGAAACTTTCAAGGTATAGTCAAAGCCTGTGACAAATCTGTGGATATCAGGAATACTTCACTTCTAGCTCAGCTCTGGAGAAATCCAGCCTTTAAGCACTTACCACTCTGTTCTCACTTCCAGAAGTACATGAATGTGATGTAATTATCCTTGACTCAAGCTAGTAAAACTGAAATCAGAATTAGATTGCTACCGTAACCTTTGAAGTGATAAATGATAGTTTGAGGATAGAATCAGTGAAAATCCTTCCTTAGAGGCAGTCACTATCAATATGCATCAGGGTTACAGAATAATGAGATATTTGTATGAGCAGACATTTTACTCTCGCTTTAAGGACAACTTAATATTTTCCTCAAAACCAAGAAAGGTGAATGGGTGGGGGAGTACCTTGAACTATCATGTACACACTGGCTATCATTTTTAGCTAAAATTTTACTCAAGCTAATTTTTGCAGTATTGTCATTCCCCCTTTTTCACTTTTCTAAATCAAACCAATCAAGCATCCATTTTGTGGAGTCTACTTCCTGACATATCTTCAGCATGTTTTCCCTTGTCTTAGAGTTCTTCCTGTGCCCTGCTTTAGCATATAGTATGTCATGTATAGATATCCCTGGGGGTTTGTATGTTTTGCTGAAGTAGTGAATGCACAGTGGAACTGTGCCCTGTGAGCCAGAGCTGAGCCTCAGTTTTCAAGCTTTTCTTGAAAACAGTTGCTCAGTATTCTCTATTTTGCATATGTTTTTCCCAATGTATACTTTGCTTTTTTTTTTACTTAAAAAATTCCTCTTCTGTTTCATCTTTTCACTGGTAAGTTGATGATTTCCCATATTCTAGAACCTGACTATTTGCACCTAACTGGCTCTGTCTACATCTGGCTTTACTGTCTACAACCACGGAGCCATACAAGGATAAGAGCCAAAGCATCACAACTCCTCCCAGCTCGTTTGTCCAACTGAGTAGCAAGGTACTTTAACGCGATGGCAGTGCTGCTGTACTCCTTCCTGAACCTGAGACACCCTGAGGTGTGTGCAGACTGTTTGCCCACAGACATACCTGCAGTGTCAGTGCCTGCAGCATGTGTCAGGCCTGCAGGGACCTGAGTCGACCCCGGGAGGTGAGCAGAAGTAAATGGAGAAGTTGGCCTGAATGAGTCACTGTAGAATTATCCTGTGGACACTTTTACAGCGGTTTACATCCCTGAGTGATTTAGCTTGCATCAGTGAATCTCGAAAGGTTTATAGCTGACTCCTATGGAAAGCTCCTATGGAAAAGGAAGTTAATTCTTGCAATGCAGTACCACAAGGTGAAAGTTAACCTAAAATGCTTTCATTGATTTTTTTTTCCTTCTAATTCATTGATTGCATAATGAAAGGATCCCTATTTCTGTGCGCTGCTGTTTTTGTGAAAATCAATATGTTTATAAAATGTACCCTTAACTGATAGCTTTTCCTCAGATCTAGCAAAATCTTTACCAAGGAGACGTCTTCTTGCCACAAAGACGTCTTAAGACATTTTACAGCTACAGATTGAGTGTTGCATTGTAGCCTCTTCACGGGTTTAGCAGGGTGCAGGCAACTACCAGATCATATCAGATAGTTGGGGTTTCGTAGATCAGCTCCTTACCCTCGAGTCTGCTGTGTTCTGTTCTCTAATGTAACCAGTTTTATTTTTGTCTTTTTGAAAAGTTTCTTTAGTTGCAAAGAGAAAAAAATTGCACATTTTGTCCTTAATGGGTGTGATTTACCTTGTTTGAAAGCAGCACTGGTAATCTTTCCTGAGACGAGACTGTTCTTTTCACCTAAGTGCCGATTCCGAAGCTTTAATTACAAATCAGGTGGAAACATCGTTAATTTTTTTGCAGCTGGAAGGGGTGTTGAAGAGAAAAGAGGCAGTGATGCTTCTCTCTGCAGAACACAAAAGTACATCAGCGTGCCCCGTGCTCAGAGCAGGTTATGGCTCTTGCTCCCACTTGGTGTAGAGTGGGGAAACACTAGCACTTGTTCCTGGATGCCAGCCGAGCGGTCTTCTTTACTCTGCGTCCTGAGGCTTCAGTTGTCTCAGTTTTGCATTGTCCTCCTCCTGCGCTGAGTTCCCGGAGCGAGCCGGAGGAGCGCCGGCGCTTCCCCTGTCGGGCAGGAGCTGCTTTGGTGCTCTGTACCTTTAAGGGGCTGACCCTATCCCGCGGTGAGCTGTTATAAGGGCAGGTAGAGCGACGGTGCCCCGAGCAGAGAGCGGGCAGCAGAGCGGGGCGCCGCTCCCCTATAATGACTGGCCACCGCATTTGGGGATATGGGAAGGATGACGGTAGGTTTTGGCATTTCCGTGCTGCATCTCCCTCTCTTCCCCCACTCGTTTTCTTTCTAGAGCTGTTGCCTAAGCCCTGCAGAGCTCCTCTGCATTTTGATGTCTGCAAGCACCAAGTATGTACAGCAGGTAATTAATTACTTTCTTGATAATAAATAGCACCCAGAAAGTGGTCCCGAAAGAGGCACAAATGTGTGGCTGCTGCCTTTCGTTGTTGGAATCAGTGTCCCTAAACTGAGGGAAGCAGTGCTGAGTGGGTTTTTTCAGGCTGTAGCTATTCAGATGGGTCCCTTTCCAAAAAAGCTGTTAGGGAAAGGATTAACTGTAAATAAAGAAGATTTAGTAAAGCAGTAATAGATCTTCTGATCAATGCAGCAGTTGAAATGTGGTATTTATGCTTACACAGATGTGAATTAAGTAAGGTATATGTTATATTTCTAGAACATGAGTAAATTGAACAGACGAGTTTCAGAGATCTCTACAGAACAGTTTATGCTTTCTGATTTGACAGCTTTTAATTTAGTCATCCTCCTTTGCTTCCCACCTCCAAGAACGCATGTCACAGTGAGAGGACACGTGAAGCTACTAAGAGATTCCTACAAGAGTATTTGATAGCACCTGTGTCCTTCACATAAAAGGATTGATGAGTGACCAATGTCCAATAAGGCAGTCTTTTGCATAACATTCAGGAGCCAGTCTCTCTTAACAGCCATTATTTTAGTTTTTGTGGGTCCAAAAAGCAAGTTTAAATGCTAAGTGAAGCTGGTTAGTGCTATTAGACAGTGTTATGTGTTTGGGCATATAGGTTATAGTAACAAAGCCAGTCTTACAAAGCTCATAAGAGACAAATTATATTGCCTAAGCTTGTGTAACAGCATTTCAGTCCTGAATCTGCTGTACAGTCAGGCTGAGAAAAGATACTGTTTTATCAGCTAGCTTTTCAGAAAATGCCAAAGACAAATAAAAGCATAATAGAACTCTTATTTTATTATGTAAACTCAAGGAGGGTAAACACGTGCTTGACTTAAAGAAGTTTCTGCTCATAAAGGTATGTAGGAGTCTTACAGTTATTAATCTTGATGCTTTATGAACATAAGCAGTAGAAGATCTTAATTGCTTCTTGCATTTACCAGATTGAAGTAGAAAAAGTCATAACACATTCTTTGATACAGGTAAGGTTTTTGTTACCTCAAACAGCATAAGAATGTTCCAGCTCTGATGGCAGAGAGCTGATATTAAACTGGTCGTTCTCGCAACTCTATTGAGGTCAGGAAGTCCAAAAATGTTAATTATCACACTGTTCCCTTCACTCAGGGTAGAGAGATACCATAATGGGCATGAGTAAAGAATGAAGCTGCCTCAAAGATTTACTGCAGTCATAAAATTACTTTAAAAATAACTGCATAGTCAGTAGCTAAGAGATTGAGTCATCTGCATCTAATTTGAATCACCGGAGCTTTTACACTGTCTTTCCTAGGGAGAATTAAATGCTGTTTCTTTGAGGAGTACATGTGTGCATGCAAATGAGTTTACACCTGCACTGCCTTGGATGGTCTTTGGATACCTCAGCAATGTAATTACAAACTCCACAGAGAATGAGTGGCACAAGTAACTGTAGATACAGCAGTCTGTGGATGTTCTGACTCCCTTAGTGTGTTTTGTACAAGATACTTGAATCCCCCATCTTGCTGCAGCCTGTTTGTGCTAATAAAAACACACCAGCTTACAATTTAAATTAACCCCTTAGAGACCAAACTTTTGATTCACTCCTGCTCACCAAGCTTTACTTTAAACTTCATGAAAATTGGGCATCTTTATTTTGTGTGTAGGCAGAAAATAATGGTGTTTTCCTTTCTTTCCTTTTGAAGGACCTTCAGAGTGGCACAGATCTTATCCTATTGCCCAAGGGAACCGCCAGTCACCTATTGATATAGTTTCTGCAAGAGCAGTTTATGACCCTAATCTGAAGCCACTCATTTTCTCCTATGAATCATGTACCTCTCTTAACATCTCCAACAATGGCCATTCAGTTATGGTTGAGTTTGAAGATACCGATGACAAGACAGGTGAGACTAATACACAGCCAACTAACTTGGAATACTGTTTTGTGACTTAGTGAAGGGAAACAAGTAAGTACATTCTATGTGGTGTTTTTATGATACATAATTTTAATTTAGAACAGGGCATATGACCAGAGCCCTTTATATTTTGTCTTCTTCAGCCCCATGTTTCTTGCCTTCACTTGAGTTGCTAGCAACGCAATATGGCACATCAGAACTCTGTGTCTGGAAAAGCTCTTCCCTCAAGGAAATGAAAAGACTGTTTGCAGTGCTTACCTTTTAAATGGGGGTTGTCAGTTTGCTAGGCAAGGAATCCATGCATCTCTCCATTGCTCTTAGACCACATCAGCATGCAGAGCAATATCTAAGCTCCTCACTACCCTCCTTCCATGATCATCCAAATCAAAGATGCTAACAGTCATGCCAGTCCTGTCTGGCTCTCTGCCTGGTTTCCATTGACAGGGGTAGGGAAGAGAAAAGCATTAGCAGAGATGGGATCATTATAATCATAGTCACTACACCAAGCTGTATTTGGACCAATCACTGTTACCTTGTGGGTTTTTTCTTCTTTCTTCCCTGCCTCATAGCAATTGAATTTCTTCAGAAATTACAGAACCTTCAGCCAATTCTGAGTTGGCAGCAGCTTGTGGATGTTGGACTATCTGCAGCTGTGTATTATCCCTGTCTCTTAGCCCTTGCCAGATATTATAAATGCTTAAGTGATTGATTGCTTCTGTTAATCCTACTTCCATGGTAGAACTTGGTTTTGCATTCAAGGAGCATTCAAGTGGAGATGATGACTTTTAAACTTATAAGCTGATTCCATTTGGGGGTGTTTATTGATTCTATATAAATAGGATATCCTAGATCACAGAAAGCAACGTGTTTTAAGTGACTAGTCTGTGCTGGTAACCCTTTGAAATAAGGTTTGGGGGTTAAAATTCCAGCCATTCTGGTTTAAAATTTCTCTTGAGTGACTCCACCCTGCCAAGTGATCAGGTTTTCAAGCATGATTACTGACTTTGAAGAGAAGACTGGATGTGCGTTTTCCCAAAAATCTTACTGCACAGGTCCATTAAGCATGCCACCCCGTGAAAGAGAATTTGTAAAATGTGTGTGGAACTATCATCTTAGCTGCTAACTACATCAATGCAATTCAAACCTGAACTTCATCTACGTAACAGTGAACTTTATGCATCTTGAGAACATCTATTAAGATGGATTAAATTATACAGACTCAGAGCACGTGGGAATCAAGACCTTTGCCCTTGCTACACTAAGCACATGCCTTGTTTCAGTAATGCTTTTAGGAAAGAAGGCTGCTAGGAGTGGAAGACATGGTTTGAAGTGGTTTTAGTTGTGTTGAAATAGATCTGGTGACTCACAGCTCTGCATAAATGGCACAACAGCATTTTGACAGTAAGCCATCATAGCTAGATTTCTTAAAATAATATTTAAGACAGGTGATGCATTTTTATTACTAAGTTCAGAAAAATGTATGAGGAGAGACTTGGATTCCTAATTAATACTAAATCCTTTGATTTGGCAACACCAGTTTCTTGCATAAAGGCCAGCTGAAACTATTAAAATGTGGCAGCTCTGTGCAAGCCCCAGCTCTAATTTTTTAAATGAAATATTACTGACTCCACCAAAGATGAGTGGTTTATGGAAACTAAATCTCTAATTTTCTTGAGATAAGACTTTTATCAGGTTTTCATGTCTGTGAGCAAAATTCATTTGATTTAGTGCCATATGAAATTACAGGAGTATAACTGATGCTGTTGGTAAAGTATCTTCTATAGGTGGCATCTTAAACATTCATCAGTCCTTAAGTGTTATTTTTAAAAGATGTATGAAGTTTCTCTGTAGCATTTTCTCACTTTTATAAGGCAATTCGAGATTCTGAATGGTGTCATGTGAAGTACAGCCTATTATATTACCTCTTCTATGGGATCAGGTTTTTAAAGGAAACAGAATATAGATAACCTCCACTGGAAGTAAAGATACTCTAAAAAGAAAAGTCTTAGCTGAAATACCTACCTGATGTGAAGGTATCTACAGTCTTTTGCACAAATTCCCAAGTAGCCCTGTCAAAAATACTTTAGCTATACAAGTTTCAAATTGCTGGCCTTTTAACAGGAAAGGCATAACCATAACTGTGGCTGTCACATCTTCATATATCACCTCTAAAAAAGGCTACAAAATTCTGTACAAATAACACTCAATCTTTTTAATTTAAAATTTTACATGAATTCAGGTGCTTTTGTTGTGGTTTAAGCCATAAATCAGCCACGCAGTTTGTTCACTCACTTCCCCCTTTTTCTTCCCTCTGCTCCTG
>JANRGW010049052.1:0-10231 GCA_024733675.1 Psilopsiagon aymara
GAACACTGCCAGGGATGGGGCAGCCACAGCTTCTCTGGGCACCCTGTGCCAGCGCCTCAGCAACCTCACAGGGAAGAGCTTCTTTATATCTAATCTGAACTTCCCCTGTTGCAGTTTGAACCCATCACCCTTTGTCCTATCACTGCAGCCCCCAATGTAGAGTCCCTCTCCAACATCCTTGTAGCCCCTTCAGACACTGGAAGCTGCTCTGAGGTCTCCACACAGCCTTCTCTACTCCAGGCTGAAGAGCCCCGGTGTCCTCAGCCTGGCTCCATATGGGAGGTGCTCCAGTCCCCTTATGAATTAATAACTTCTCAACTTTTGCAAAGCATCAGCAGAAACAGGGAAAGGTGGATGAGGGTAACCAAATAGTGGAGCACTGAATGAGCCTGGGGAGGAGGGGGGAAGATCAGTGAGGTCTAAGGTAACAGTTTAGACAATGGGATATATTGAGAAAACCTTTTGTTCCTGGCCTTCAAACTGATGAAGATCCAGAAACTTGGGGAAACTCATATCATGGGTATGATGTGACTGGTGATCTCCAAACTACATCTTCACCTGGGTGTTATTTGAAGGACATCTGAAGGTCAGGACAGCTCTGGGCTTATCTGCTCTGCAGAGGAGGCCACTCAAGGACCGGGGCATGGATCAGCCACCAGGGAACAGAGAACCACTGCTGCAGTGTGATGCTCTGAGAGCACCTTAGAGTCCAAGAGCTATGGGGTCATCTTGCCTGAAATCGTCAGCGCAAGGAGGGATGAAATGATGCTGTGTGCAAAGCTAAATGTGTCTGCACTCTGTGTGGAGCTTCGTGTAGGACACTCCATCCTCCTGCCACACAGAGCAAGCATGGCACCAGGCAGCACCTGCAGCCACTAACTACAGCCCTTTATCCAGCCTCCACCCCACAAACCTGTGAGGTACACAGGGAGGAGAAAACCACCCTTACTGTGTGATGGGGCAGGCTGCAAGTTATGTTTCCTGCAATAGCAATCTTTCTAGATTAATAGAGCATTATCAGTCCCAAACCAAGGTCTGCCTATACACATAGGCCAAGTTCGATAAGCCTGGGCTTTACAGCCTGGTTAGGGTTTGTCTTTCTTGTACTATTCCATCATCTACTATCATGAACCATCACTAAATCTTCTTTAGCGATCCAGGATAGTTGGTTTAAAAAGAAAGTTGTAAAGAAACATCAATAATTCTCTTTATCCAAGGCAGAATTCTCACATTTGCCATTTTTTGCCTTTTCCTCCCAGTTTACTATAAACAGCAGGCAGAGAGACATTATCCTTATTTTCATGGTTGGCTCAAAGAGAGGAGGTTGCTGTTGCAAAGACCTTTGCATGCTCCTGGTGCACAACATGACAGCAGCTGTATTTATAGGAGGCACCAGGCTGAAGCCAGACTCCCGAGGATGCCTCGAGCAGCTGTTCGCAACCATGGGGAATAGTTTGTCTTCAGACAGAAGGTTTAAAAAGAGATTCACCAGACACATTGTATTAGATTTCACCAAGAAGAAAAGGAAAAGAAAGGTTCAAACAACCCCACGCCTTTGTGAGATTACGCTGTGGTAGGTATTCCGGTTTCCATAACATCTGCATGCCACAGCAACACTTACATCATGGCTAAACACCAACATAGCCACGAGAACACTTTGGTTTTGCACACAAATTCCACTCCAGTTTTTGGCAAATACTTAAATTTCTCATTTCTTTTAGCAGAAGTGTCCATATAATTTGGAAACTGCCTTCAGCCTCTCCTGTTGGAGATACAACAAGCCTATCTCTGGATGCAGAAGAGTATCCCTCCACTTCACGTGCCCATACCAACTTGTTTTTCAGCCATCAAGACATCATATAGTCCCTTGTAAAGTCACAAATATCTCAGATAAATTCAAAATGCAAAGTAATAGAACTATTTTGCCATCTTGAGACACAATATCAACTACTTAGTTTTCATCTGCAGACTGACAGCTACCATTAAAAAACAGATTAATCTTTGGCCAGCTAGGAAGGAAGGATATTCCAAACACCCAAGATCTGAATATGCATGATCTGTTTTCTTTCCACCAAATCCACTCCTCCACATCCAGCGCATAACCCCGAGAAAAAGTAAATGATTAAACCATGTAAATAATTCAACCAAGAATCAGTGCTCATGCAGCTGTACAGCTTATTTATAGTCATAGAAAGCAAACTATGTAGAGACAACAGTGTTTTCCCCAAGCAGAGCTTGCAGTGCTCCAGCCCTAGACAGATGACGTTCTCCTGCAGTAAGAATTGGAATGAGCCCTTTGCAATCGGATGCCTCCACAACTGCTCCTCTCATCCATACAGCAAATCCTGACTCTAATGACTTCATGTGCTTGACAGATTTATAGGAGAAAACTAATTAGGTCATTGGTTAGAAGCCAGTCTGAGGAGAATTACAGATTGCTGCAATCAGGAGCTCTGCATATACCCCAGGCTCAAGAAGGAGCACTGACCTTCTAAGAAATCCCAGCCCAAACACAGGAATTCCCTTATGGATGACAGCATCTTGGCTTGCTCCTGTGAAGCCAGCTGAAACCCAAATGGCCTGAAATCCCACCTCACCGAGGTATCATCCAGCTTTCAGCAAGGGTCCTCCCTCCCCAGATCTCTTCTAGAAAGCGTGTCAGTTATCTTCATAGAAAAAAAAAAAACCTGTACTGGCTTTGCAATTGCCTTTGAGTTTGCATTTTTATGGTGGAGAACAGTCAACTAGACCTCCTCCTAGAAATACACACAGGTTTATCTACTATTCTGCTTCATCCTGCTCAGAGCAGGGTGCAGCAGAATACAAAGACCAGTTAAAAAATGGAAACAAAATGGTTTTGAGCAGCTCTGCTCCCCTTCTTGACCAAAAAATCCCTCACCAACAAAAAAGAGAAGCATCAAACTCCAGATCCAATATCCCCCAAATGATCCACTCAGGGTTATATTGCTTATTTGTGACCATCGTCATATTACAGCAGGCTTCTCTGACTTTTCAGGTCTCTTATGACACTGTGGAGGCCCAAATAAAACTATCAGGGTTTCTGGGAAGGGTTGGTTTAATTCTTTGATCTCAGCTGGACTTGAAAAGAAAAAAAGGCATTTTGAAGGTCTATAAGATATTTACTGCATTTACTGCTCAATTGTTTGTTGTGCAACCACGAAACAGCACATTAAGCAGTTATCTTATCCCACTTGTTTTTAGATAAGAAATTATGTTTAAAGAATCCTCCTCCCATCCTAATTAATAGACTATACCAGCCTGCACATATGCTACCTGCTAAATTAAGGGCTGCTATTTTTGCTACCTCTCTCTTACAGCATATTCATCTGAGGCTGGAAAGCAACACGCAGTATTAACAAACCTAAAGCAAAGCTTAAAGTTCAGCCTTTCCTAATCTGCCATGGTTGTTGGAGGTCATAAGAATCTCAAGTCTGACCTTGGAGAACATGTATGAGAGTGACATTTCCTCCTTCCCCACAAATGGATGAGCCCTCTGAAGATGTATCAAGGAGATAAAAGAGCAACGGTCAAGGTCTTCATGATGTTTGAGGACACTTGTATCCCAAAATGTTCATTTAAAACCACCAAATATCTGGCTAGATTTTATTTTGTAATAAGGTAGCAATAAGTAGTATGATAAATTAGAAGTTGAATAAATCACTGCAGTCTTTAACAAAAGAGAATTAAAGGGGCAATTTAAGAACTTTATTACTGGTGCCACAAACTCACGTCAACACTCATTGGCTCAGAGAGCATTTCCAGACTCACCTGTTCAAGTTTAAAGATGTGTTGGTTAAAGTAGTGCTGCAAGCGCTCGTTGGCAAAGTTTATGCAGAATTGTTCAAAACTGTTGTTTTCATAGTCTTCAAACCCAAAAATATCAAGTACTCCAATAGACAGTGTCTGCAGGAAAAGTAAGAATGAAGATCAGAAACAAAAGCAAAGCAGAAAGCAAATAGATTACCTGTACATAATCAAAAGCTTTCAGATGGAATTAAATATACTTAACAGTATATATTAATAGACACATTAATAGACTGGAATTGCCAGTATTATGCCATCTGGAAGACTTCACCTACATCGGAGACACAAGATGGAACTGCATGTATCAGGCCTTTTTCTAAAAGAAACGTAATTCAAGAGTTGGTGTTTAATTTATAGATAAATTTCCATCTTCGAAGAAACCTGAACCCAGTTCCAAGTTATTCTGTTGGATCTAAGACTGTGTATCTCTTTTGAGGGGAAAAATGGGGATAGGGTTGGGAAAAAAGGCTTACACCAGGAAGACAGTCCACAGAAACGTGCCTACAAGGCGAACAGAGGGTGTCTAAGCAAACGCGCTCCAGCTGCAAGACTCCCAAAGAAACACCTTTGGATGCTGGAAGCATGGCGTGCTGGGAGCACAGCAGGGTTTGCAGGGAAATAATCCATTGCAACAAAGGAAAATAAGTCTGGAATTGCCTTGAATAAAGGTCTCTGTGCAGCAAAGGGAATCAGGCCCCATTTCCCATGAATGCTGTCTCAGAGCCCCAGGCTCTGGCACTAGGGCACCAGAAATGCTCTACAAGATCAGCCCCACACTCCTCCCAGCCCACCATCCCCAGCCACGGCAGCAGGACATCCCATCCTGTGTGACAGATGCACTCCTCCTATTTGCACTAACTGAACGTTGGTCCAGGCAGACACTCAGCAAGCAGCCCAAACTGAAGTTAATCCTACTGTGTGAGGCTATCAGGGAGAACTCAGCACCAAACCCCAAAAAGAACAGTTTGGCTGGACACAGGGCTTTACAGTGGCTGAAAATGCATTAACATGGAGACCTCAGACCAGCTTCCAGTACCTGAAGGCAAGATACAAGGATGCTAGAGAGGCACTCTTCATCAGGGACTGTAGAGATAGGACAAGGAGTGATGGGTTTAAACTGAAACAAGGGACATTCAGGTTTGATATAAGGAAGAAATTCTTTCTTGTGAGGGTGCTGAGGCGTTGGCACAGGGTGAGTTTGACTGTTTTCAACAGATCACAGAAAGTGGGAGGAAAATATTCCTTCTGTGCTCAACTCCTGACCAGGGAACCACCTACAGCTGGAATAGACCCAGTGGCTGTGGGCAGAGCAGCCACCCGGGTTGTGAGTTGAAGCTTGGTAGGATGTGGATGTTGGCTATCAGAACAAGGGAAAACACAATTGAGAAAGCATAGAAGCACGATAAAACTCCCACCCATTTTCCCAAGAGGTCTTCGGCTACTTTATCTTTCATCCAAGCTTCTCTCCCTACTCCAGGGCCAGACAGGCTCTACCTCTTTTCCCTACCCATGACATGACATGGACAGCTACTGATGGTCCTTGGCCAGCTTCCCACAAGTTTGCATTACTTGGCAAAACACCCATGAGAAGCAGTCATTTGACAGGAGATGGAAACTGGGAAGCCACTGGACCAAGGACTGAACCTGGCAGAGGGATTTGCTCTCACTCGCTGCTTCCCAAGGGTCAAGCTTCCTTTGTGCTTATCCCAATGAATGTGGTAACCCTTTAAGTCCCAAATACATTCATAAATGACACCCTAACAAGCAGAAATCTTCTACTTCATCTTTTTTGTTGGTTTATTTTTACTAGAATTCTTCTTAAACTTGTTGTATCGTAGCAGTTCATCTTTTATCTATGTTATACATGGAAAAAGTGATGATGGCAACAGGACAAAGTGACTTTTTCCCATCCACAATATGTAAGCAAATCCCTACGGCTGTGCAAGCTTTTCCCTACAGTTCACAAGAGCTCTCTAAAATTACCCTACATAGAAGTCTCCATTGCACTACATAAAAGCAAGACTTAGAAAATAAACCACCACACTTCCAGAATCCTCCTGGAATTACCGGAGTTATCTGTGGAACAGTCAAGCCCCTGCCACTGAGTATAACTCAACATGAAATAGCTGAGCACAAAACCCCCTCCCCCTTTTCTTCAGTAGTGGTTCATTTACTGTGTTGAAACCACTAAAAAATACATTTAAATGTGCGCACCAAAAATCATTTAGAAAGCAAAATACAAAGGTTTTATACAGAAAAAAAGTTGCTATCTAAGTTAGAAAAGAATTCCATTCAAATGATATTTTAATGTTGTCTTTTCAGACTTTTTTTGCTGGCACCCAAAATTCAACAAGCTCCAACAGGTAAAATGCACAGAACTACAAAACTGATGGGTTTCCGCAGAGTTTCACACTGAAGAAATTGGGGAAGAGCTCTGCAGGGGATCAGATCTTTGCCCTCTGTCGTTAGAGGCAGCATCACAGAGCTCCCAAAATAAAGAGGTCAACACATGCAAGCTGGTAAAACTGTTGAAAGTGAGAAATTGGGAATTTATAGCTATTTTCTGCTTTCTAGCCACAAAAATCTCATAGCACCTATGCCAAAGGGTCATAAAGCTGCACAGATCTACCTCTACAGAGTCATTTCTTATAGCAAGGTGAAAAAACCTTCTTTCCATTGAGGTATGTAGCAATAAAGTTATTTTGCTAGCCTGCCTCAGCAAAGCCCGTGATCTGACTGGTGCTAGCTTTGCAGCCCAATATTGAAAGAAAATAACCAAAGGAATTTCACATTTATGAACCTTCTAACACTTCAGTTTTAAAGTCACACTTTGAACAAGCACCATAAGGAAATCATGCGAAGTTGGACTATAATTTAGACCTCAACTAGCCAAGTCTAATTTTTGTGCTAATGCAGTTCCTTTATCAAAAGTAACATTCAAAATGAATAAATATGCAGCACGGATACACCTGAAGCAGCGACTGTATCACCAGTATATCAAATCTGCACCAAAGCTCCTGTAATTTGAAGTGTAGGTCCACGAGGATCTCTAAAACCTGGGTGAACACTGGGTTAGTGAGAACTTTCTGCTTGAGAGGATAAAGAGTGACCTCATGTTCTGCTAAAAATGTCACAGCCATGACATTTGAACACTGAGCATGAGTTTTAACAGCCTTTGGCAAATGGTGGTCTCAAACCTAAGTGCTCCCCAATTCCCAAAGCACCAGTAAATAGCGATCGATGGAGATGATTTATGCCACCCTAGATGCACCCTACTGATGTCATTCCATCACGGAGGTAGATCTTGGCAATCACAAATAAGTTTGTTTCAAATCCTGTGAGAAAACGTTTTTTAATTGTTATTTTTGTGCTTTTTATCTTTTTAATTTTTTTGAAATAATTTTTACAATATTCTAAAACCAACACTGTAAAAAACCCACCCCAAAACACCAAAAAACCCCAATCCAAAATCCATAGCTACTAAATCTGAAAGGACTATTCCAATTTACATCATCACACTGTACATGACGACCTATTCTATTAAGTGAGAAGCAGTGATTTGCTACAGATTTGGAAGCTGAGACCTGAAACTAAGGAACAGATGTGCACTAAATCCGTTGTGTGTTCAGCAGCTCCTCTGTTTCAGGTCAGAGAGCCAAGAATTAACTAGTTGATTAAATTTAACTGAATTTTCTTCATGGCCATGAATTCTTCATGAATTCAAGCATGAATTTTCTTCATGGCCATGAATCCACATTTACCATCATCACTACGTAAAGTAGCACCTCATCTGAAAACAGCAGTAGGGTTTCTTAGGAAGAAGTTAAAGTACTTCTTAAGAACCAAATAGGAAAAGCTTAAAACAAACCTTGGAGAAAGTCCTTTTTAGTCTACTACAATCTACATTATATCAACATTTTAAGCAATGAGATGGACTTCTAACAGTTCTTAACCTTATTTATAGAAGGGAAATTAAATAAGAGACTCTCTGAGGTTTAGTAATCTAGTTCTCAAGAGGAGGAAAAGTCTCCATCCTCATTAACAAAGGTCAATTTTCAGTTTGTAGGGGATCACGAGAACACAAAAGCTAAAAGCGACAGAGAGAAGACCAAGGAAATGGAGTTGGAGTAAAAGCGATGCACAGCAGGACTGCTATGAGCATCAAAGAGCCATATCAAATAACTTATTCACAACTTGGTTCGGAAATAATATGCTAGAAATCCTGTCAGCAAGCAAGATAAGCCAAATCCCACCGTGTTTTCCCAAAATAATTCATTGTACATTTAACTAAATTTGGATATCAAAGGTCTGATTTACATCTTCCACATACTTGCTTGAAAAGCAGTGGAAGAATGATGGCTGGGTGTTTGTATTTTTTATCCAGCTTTATCTTTTGATCTTCTCCTTGCTGCTGACATCAAATAAACACACGTATTGGAATATGAAAATTGTCCCCATTGCCTTTGTCCCAGGTTCTCCTAGGATTTGGACTTTGTTAGAATCTAGGTCGTCTTTAAACCTACCACCAGACTCAGTCAGTCTTCCAGAAACTAAATAGGTTTCACTAGATATAAACAGCCTCCTCACCATCAGTCTGCACTGATGAATTCACCACCAGTTTGGTTGAGCATGAGTTTGATCAACATGTTGTCCTGTGTGGCTGGGGCAATGCTGCTTTGCCCCAGCAACAGGACTTTGCTGGAGCAGAGGTGGCTGCATGTGTTTCCACAGTGCACAGACCTTTCAAACCCACACTTCACGTGTGTGTCCTATGCACATGTAGAAGTATTTGTCATCTTCTGCAACCTCCAGCCTTCACGTCATATCCTTGACTACTTGAAGCCAGGTTGGACAGGGCTTGGAGCAAGCTGCTCTAGTGGAAGGTGTCCCTGCCCGTGGCAGGGGCTTGGGACTGGATGAGCTTTAAGGTCCCTTTAGCACAAACCATTTTATGATTCTATGATATGATATTCATTTTTCGCATCAACTTCAGATGCAGTTCTCCTCCCATATACGCTCTGAATTCAGATGGGTTGGGGTCTTATATTACTTCTGCGTAACATGACTGTCATGTAAGAAAGCCATCTGACAAAAATCCATCATTTAACCATCTTCTGAATCTTCACAACCTACAGGATTATTTCAAAATCTATCTGAAAAGTCAGAGGAATACTGATGGGAAGTGTGGGTTGGGATTAAGCCAGGACATTTGCTGCAGGGTGGGTCGCATGCTGCTTACCTGCTTCAAACTCAGGAGTCAGGAACCTTTCATGGTGAGGCACAAGACTCTATTTCTCTTATTATAAATCAGAGATTCGGTGTGTTTAGGAGATTTTGGTGGAGGGAGCTGGCAGATGCCAGCAAGCAGATGCCATCCAAGTGCAGAGATCTTGCCTTACAGCAAGGATCAGAGGCGCCCCTTCTCCTAGTCCACCTTCCAATTACTTGCTGGTGTTGCCCAAACTCAAGACCACATATGGGAGATTAAGAACTACCTATATCCTCACTGGGGCTCCTGCAAGCAGAAGCTGAAAAGGACTTCAAGGACCGTGCAGTGGTAGGAATACCCAAACTAATCATCATCAGCTTGGTCCCTCCAGGTCAGAGAAGCACAGTGATTGCAGGCTGGTGTCCCAGCAGCAACCACAGAGCCCAGAATGCCCTCAGCTGCTTGTTGGCAGTGACTTTATCAACTGAGAGCAAAGGAGCAGCTATTTCAAGCTCTGCCCGGTCCAAGCAGGCACTTCTCCTCCCTCTGTGCTGTGAGGACTCAACTCGGAGGCTAAAGGAGGTGACATTGTACAACAGCTTGAGAGCAAATTGACTGGAGAATGTTTAACAAAGCTGCTCTCTGTAGCTCTGTGCAATGCACGTAAATGCTCTTCTTTAACCTCTCTACCCATACAACAGGCAGGATTCACGCATTCCCATGGTTTCTGGGACCTGTGAAAAATCAGCGTTCATGGAAGTCTCTGAAGACAAACCTAATTATTCTCCTATCTCTAGAAGCATCAATCTCCTGGTACTCTGTGCACTACCTCCCTGTTCCAGAAACCTGGCCCATGGACAGCCCAGGACTGACTTGACAGACCTGCCAAAGGTCTGAGACTGCAAATTCCTACGGCTCTGGGCCCTGTGCAAGGGCAGCAGCACTCCCAGCGCCCGCTGCCTGACCTGGATCTTATGGCTGCACCGTGTGACCTTGGGCAAAAAAATTTGTAGAATCACAGAACCAACCACGTTGGAAAAGCCCTTTAAGCTCCTCCAGTCCAATCGTTCCCCAGTGCTGCTGAGGCCACCACTGACCCATGGCACTGAGGCCTCATCTTCACGGTGTGTGAACACTGCAGGGACGGTGACTGCAGCACTGCCCTGGGCAGTTCCAATGCTGAGCACCCTTTGGGGC
>JANRGW010049053.1:0-14334 GCA_024733675.1 Psilopsiagon aymara
CCTGGCAGAGCATGAGGCTCAGAAAGTCCTTGGTCAGAGTAAACATTACTGAGCACCAACTGAAACCATCGGTGTTACCAGCACTGTTCCCACATGAAAGTCAAAACCACAGCATTGCACCAGCTACTAAGGAGGAGAAAAATGACTGCTGCTGCTGCTGAACCCAGGACACACTGTTACTTGGGTCAACTGGCAGATCTCCATTCCCCTTTGGACTCATCCTGCTTCTCAGCCTTGCTTCAGCTAGCATCCAGGAGGGATTGTGCCATGCAGGACCTCCTCTCTGTGAAAATCAAGAGTTGGACTGGAGCTACCTGGGCATAATTACCAGTGCAAGTGCCAGGAGAGCCAGAAGCTGAGGCTGTTTGCTACGAGTCTTGGGCAAACACAGGAGGAGGATATCTATCAGGAGACCACCTGGTTACCCGATCATTAAGCCTGACCTACAGAGATGAGCCAGGTGACAAATCAGAGCAAAACAAGCTAAAAGCCAGCTTGTCTCCCCAGCCTAGCTGAGCCCACTGCAATCTAGCCATAGGGAGATCTTCCCATTTCTTTTCCAGCTTTTTGTTTAAAGCAGAGCTGTCATGGAATTTGGAGTTCAAATACAAGATTTCTTTAAAAGCCTCCAAAAGCAACTTTATAATGTGAAGTTTTGATGAAATTTCCCAGCCTTCCTCCTTTACATACCTGGTAAACAGCACAAAAAGTATTTTATCACTTTTGAAACTATTTTAACATTATGCCTCTTTCCTGGATTCCTGACATAAAAACATTAAATCAGTGTTGTTCTAAGATGGCCTTTTTATCTTGGGTCTGGCAGATTTTTCAGGCTCAGGACAGTTCTTCTGCCATTTGAAATGACTCTTCCCTGAGTAAGGACACATCCTTCTACTTACCCAGATGGTCTCTCCTCCAAGCTAAAATAGTAGATTTAAATTTACCCAATGGCTTTCATGACTCAGATTTCCCGTAACTGTCCTCTACTCCTGCTCAGACATTAAGGCAACACTCTCACTGGCTCACAACCTGCAACACTGCAGTTCATCAGTGCAGGGAAATGGCTGTGGGGTCAGTGAGAGGTTTTTATCTGGCTTAGTCTATCACACAGTTCTAGAGCAGCTTTACTTTCACATAACTCATGGTCTACAGCTTGGTCCATGGCAGTCTTGGAGTGAAACCATGGCTTTGAGAAACGGCTTCCAAGTTTTGTTTCTTCTGAGGATGAAGGGGATGTCCTGAAAACTGTTATTTCAATCTGACCAGACAGATGGAAACTCACACTTTCACTCCACCTCAAATCTCTGCCCCTAAATATTTCTCAGCAAATTACATATCCAATCCAACAACAAACTCATTCAGCAACCACAAACACTGCAACTTCCCTGTCTATATAAACAGATCATTTTTGTTGGTTTGGATTACAGGAGAGAAATACAAATCCTTCCATAATGAAGGTTCTTTATCTGCCTGGATCACTTCAAGGCAACAGCCAGTGTTTTAAATAGCATATAAGTGATCTGGGTGCCCCTTACCACTGCTGTTAATTGAAATCTGAGGTCCTCTGCTACATAGGTCCTGGTAAAAATTCCACCAATGGCTTCCAAATCATAGGATTCCTCCTGGAGCAAAGGCATTTTTGGAGAAAAGCATCCTAAATTATACTGACATTCAATACATCCTTTGGAATTGCTGGTAGGCTGGAGTGGTGGTTCATCATAGCCTGGAGCAGCTGGAAGCCAGAGGCAGCAGCAGGTGAGGGAGGATGAAGTGAGATAGTTCAGAGAGGGCAAGGTGTGAGAGGCTAGTTAGATGTTGAAACTGCTTAGGTAAGCTGTTAGTTTCGTTTACAGTTGCATTAGGTTGGAGTCTAAGAAGGCAGAAGTGAACTGAGCTACAGGACACTGTCCTGCCACCATGTTCCATAGGCTATTCCCAGCTACCATAGAAATGACAGGCTACTTGAAACCCTTACTCTGCCCCAGCCCAGACCCCACAGGGCACCAAATGTACCAAATTTGCACAAGAACCTGGCTCCATGAAGAACAATGACCAACAAAATCTTGCTCCAGTAGCCCAACAACACTGATGATGAGGCACAAATTACTGCAGCCAGTTTGGCTGTTCCTAAATGCAGACAAGCCATGAAATGTCTAGAAATAGAAACCCAAATGAATGAAAGAAGCTGAACATAAGAAAAGCCCCTTCCCATGAAAGGCAAAACAGGAAAAAAAGATCAGCAAGGACAAACAGGTTAGCAATTAATTACAGAGTAAATGAACTCTCCAACCACGTACATAATCAGACAAGGAACATTCTAAATGTAAGCCAGCAGTTTCAATGCAAAGTTGACAGAATTTCCCTACATCATTCCTGGTTCAAGCAATAAAGTTCTGCTTGAATGTGTCAAGATGCAGCTATGGGCAGCACCATGATCATCAAACCCCTCGAATCAGGGCTCTGGTGGGAAGATGACCCCTGTCCATAGGACCCTGGTGTCATTTGCCACAAAAAGGCATGAGATAAATAAAGCAAAGCACTTCCAAGGGTTGAGTGCTCCCCTAGTAAACTGGTGCCATGGTCTGAGACATTTTTAGATTTGAATCTTCAGAAAGCTGTGAAAATCCACTAAAAAAAAAAAAACAAAAAAACAAAAAAACCACAACTGCTGTAAATAAATGAAGAACCCAAAAATTAACAAAAGCCCCAGAAATTTTCAAGTTGGAAGAAAAAACACTTCCATAGCTCTTCTGTGCCTCAGTTCCATGATTACAAAACAAGACACTGTACGACATGCCTGAGATATAATTAAAAATGCATATTATAAAAGTCCAGTCATGACCAAGAAACAGAGGTAGGACAGAGAAGTACAGCTAGGAAGCAGTGAACCATATCCCACACAGGGTCTGTGAAGAAAAACCCATGAAGTGAACAGTGAGAAACACTGTAGGGCTGTCCAAGCACTGAGCAAAGCAAAACTTCATCAGAAAAATCTGTGGTGTCACTGTACGTATAAATGCATTAGCTAATTTAAAGTCCTGCACAGAATATTAAGTGAGGCATTTCCAAATGCCTAGAGGCAGATTTGATTCCCAATATCATTTGTATAGGGTTCCTTGGAGTTATGTATATGTTATGTCGAGTTGTTACTCAAAGTGAAGAAAGTGAGAAGACAAAGCGACTTTTTTCCCCTGAAATTCCATGCTGAGAGTGTGGAGAGCTCTGGCGCCTGCCTTTTACAGCTGAATAACAAAACCTGGCTGTGATTTCATCTGAAATGGCAGATAAACACAGAATTAAGTGGAAATGAAAGAAGCTGGTCCAAAGGTTGCCTGAGAGTGCCTGAGCCAAGCTGGGTGCAAGGGGCTCCTGCTGCCTTTTGTCACCATCCTTCCTTGCTGTGGCTGGCGTTCCTGTCCTCACCTGAGTCAGATCAGATGCCAGGTGATGACAAGCCACCTGATGGATAAAGGACAATAAGCATGTGGCACCTGCATCAAAACCATAGTAAGGGTGAAGTGAGGCAGGATGCACCCAGGAAAGCCCCCAATGATATCACGAGATGATGCGAAACCTGTCTGCAGTTCCCTGATGCACTCCAGGAGGAAGGGTTATTTTTTCCACAGCAGCAGCAGCAAAAGAAAACAAAACCAAACCAACTGAAAGTGGGTTTTATTAGCTGAAAGCAAATATTTTCTTCTCTGTTGCTTCACAGCCTAAGGAGAAGCATGCAGGTTTTGTCAATATGCCTGAGGAAAATTCAAGGCTTTCAACATCAATGTGTCATTTCCCATAACAGCCCATCAGTGGGGCAAGTCCTACAAACAAGCTTTCAAGCCCATAATATATGTTTCACAGTGCATTTTGCTGTCTCTGACACAGCTTCCCAGGCTGCTTGCACAGGCTCCAGGCTGCTGTCAGCAGACTGTGAACGAGCAGTGGCTGGGACCATCTCAGCAATGGCAATCCTAAGGCTTCTGCTAACAAGACAAGTCCACGTACATCACCATCAGAGCTGCGTTCCCCTCTCCAGGGCCAGGCTGCCACACTGCCATGCTCACTTACATCCTGCCTCATACCCATCAAAGGGTGGTGGGTCAGGGCAAACCCACACCACTATGTAGGCAACCTGAACTGGGGGTGCTGTGAGCAGTTGGAGCTACTGTTGGGACACCCGGAGACCTGCAGGAAAGGCAAAATACCATCTGGTATCTGAAAAACAGGCATTTTCCCCAAGAATACAAATACTGTTGCATTTCTTTGTTGTGACAAAAGGGTTTTTTTCACACTGTAGATCTTGCTGGGTTTAATGCTAACATTGTAAGGTCAGATTTGGCTCAGGCTCCCATGCTTGCACATTGTGGGTTTTGGGAATCAGCAAGATTTGAACTGTGAAGCATGTGTGCTGGAGTGGTGATGCTACTGCAGCGCACTGCTTTAACAAGTTTCTGAGCAGCACATCGAGGGTTGCTGCAGTCTCACATAACTCAGTGGTCCTGAGGCCACCCTGAGTGATCCTGGGGATGGAGCCACCACGTGAGGGGCCCCAGCTGGACCAAGCAAACCACATTCATTGAAGCTACACCTGCTCCATCCCTACCTGAGTTTGGCCTGGAACTATTCATAATCCAGATGGCAGCTTTGTCTCTCAGGCTAGGGACAAAACACTGGAAATGTGTGACTATAATGAATTTGGCAAATCAGGTAATTGCATGCTAGTCCTGCAGGTTTCATTAGTCTGCCTCTGTCCATGGCAGGCTGATGCTGCTTCTGTCCTCTGAAGTGGCTGCATGCCAGCACTATCCATTTCTTCCTGCCCTCTTGGCTGCGCAGTCCAGGTTTTTAATGGACATGACCTGGACAGATTCAAGAGGTGCCTGCTGGAAGGAGTGAAGCTGTATCTCTGAACATACTGAAGAATGACCAAGCATTAGACAGTCTCTGAGATGCTTGTCTTTCTAAGGTCAAACGGTGGAGAGGCATGGTAACACCACAATAGGCTGAGAGAAATCATTAATATGTTATGCATTTAATCCCAAATATTCTTTACCTCTTAAAATACGATGCCTGGAAGGAACAGCCTGCTGCTCTGAAAGCAGAGCTCAGCAGAGCTCAGAGTGGCAGAGTGATGAGGGTGGCCTTCATCGTTCTACACTTCTTCATTAAACTGTGGTGAGTTACTAAGTAAATGAGCTACCAAGGCCCTTCCTGCCGCTCAGCCAGGAATTGCTTTTAGGACAGGCAAGGTTATGTTTTCAAAGTTCCTGCATTTAAATGCCTTCTTTTGCATCTGGGATTTGTGATCTGAGTTTGTTCTCATAAACACTTCCTACAGCTTTCAAACACTTCCAAAGCACTGCTCTTAATTTCTGCCCAAATAAACCGAAGCTTTGGTGAACATCAAGAATTCAGGAACTTCCTGTGAAAATAAAAATCAGGAAATCAACTTTAAAATATAAAATAGATACAAAACCAAAACCATAAGATGAAAGAAAAAATCCACGAGTAGGAACTAATCTGATTTCATCTCAACATCCCGGAAGAATGTTCTTTAGCAGCCAAGCACAGGGCTGCATCTCATGTTCTCTACAGTAACCTTTAGAGCTCAGAACACTGTGTTCCTCCCTCCAGGTCCCCTCCAGCGGTGTTGCAAACGACAGGAGCACAGGGCTATGATCCGTGCTGTGTACCAGCCTGGCACACCCGCTCTCAGTTTTCTCTGGAGCAAGTTCAAGCACAATTTGTTCATGCTGGTGTCTATCTGTCATCACATGTGTCAGCTGAGCCTCTCACCTCCCGTGTGGAGCAAGCAGACAAAAGGTCACCTTCTACACAGGACATGCACTCCATGAGGCAGGAGAGAGGATGAAGCTATGTTTTCATCTACCTGACAGGAATCTAATGCTTTTTCCTGCTTTTCCTTTGCATTTCATTCCCCACACTAGCAGCACAGCTCAGTGCCCCCGGTAGTGCTGAGGCACTGAGCTGTGGCGCTGGCCCACCCCACCACAAGCTGGCATGGCTTCCATAGTGTGCCAACAGGAGGTGTGCTCCCTGGGAACAGGAAGGGCTCCACAGGCTAAGCTTTAGCCTGCCATAGACACTCAGCTCAGGTGCAGACCCTGTAATGAAGGATCAAGAGCCAATTCTATAAAGTAAAACTAAAATTAATTTATTGTATGTTAAATCAGGAAGGCAATAAGCAAAGCAGTGCTGGGTGCAGAGGAAGTCTGTGCGCCACCAACACACACACGGTGAAGTTTTCCTTTCCGGTTTATATGCGCTGTACTAATACATATTCATAACTATTCTAAGAGGCATGGTCTATGCAAATAAGTTCCAACACATGCACTCTTCATCTTCTAGAGTCTTCTCTCATCTTCCAGGTCCTTCCCTCATCTTCCAGGTTCTTCTCCGCTCCCCCACCCGTCTCCCTGCTAGACCCTCCTCCCTATCACGCTGTGTAGTTAGTAACAGAACTGGTTTGAACAAGTTTATCAGGGAGTCCCCTGCAAAATATAGAACTTATGTACAATGCTTTCTTAACAGGTAGTCTATGGTTATACAAAGAAAGATCACATCATTTTGTCTCAGTACTTTCCTTATTATTATCACCAAATTAATGTTTTACATTTATTACAACCCCAGCTCTCAGAAGCTCAACAATTCAGAGCCCGAGCTCTCCAGAACAGCAATTCTGAGAGATCAGTCGGGTGGCCAAAGCAGATCATGCTGCTCCGCTGAGGCAAAGCAGTGTCTGGATGCTGCTGCATGCAGGGTGGTGGCAACCCTGCTGACTGCTCAAGAGCACCAGCCTGACTCACAGGCACCGGGCAGGCTGTGACCTGGAAACCACTGCAGAGCTTCAGTCCCACCAAGGATCAATGCAGCTGATACTGGACAAAAGCTTGCCATGTCCCAAGAAAGCCATGGTCCAAGGCACATCCTGGAGCACGAAACTCACAGGTCCAACTACCACATACTTACGGAGAAGTGTGGAATAGAAAACAGAGCAGAGGGAAACATTAAGTGTGGTGTGACTTGCCCACACAAGATTCAACCTCTGTGCCATGGTGCAAGACTGCTTTGCTTGGGAGGGAGACAGAAAAGTGGCTGGAGAGAGAAGAGAAGCCATCTCCATAAGGATCTTACCTTTACTGCAGATAGGGCCACAAGGACCTTTTTATCCTTGAGGTTTAGTTTGTTGGCATGTCTGCATCTGACACCAGTCAAAAGGCATTCTGTGAGAAAAAAAAAAAAATATTGGTACTTATAATGTTTTATAAAAGGAGATGCAGAAAAGATTGGAAATTTATTTCCCGATAGATTGCGACAGATGGGGGGAAGGGGGCACAGCCAAATCCAGATGAATTGATGTACAAGCAGAGCTGGAATGTAGAAAAGGCAAAAAACATGTGAGCCAGGCTGAAGGTTTCCCAGTGTGATGCTACTGCAGAGGGTGCAGCTTCTTCCCACTGAGGGTGCCAGAGCCCTGGCACGGGCTGCCAGGGGGGTTGTGGAGTCTTCCCTCTCTGAGACATTCAAAACCCACCATGGGCAGCCTGCTCTGGGTGGCCCTGCCTTAGCAGGGGTTAGAGTGGACGCTCTCCAGAGGGCCCTTCCTACCCCGCTGATGCTGTGATTCTGTGACTTGCAGTGTCTCTTCTCTGGCTGTTTAATGACTCCAGAGATGCCGTTTGGCAGCGGGTATCACGACCCAGGCTGTCCAGGCTGTGGCAGCGCAGGGGCAGCCTGTGGAAGCCTCCCACGAGCAGCCGCTCCCTCCCTGCACCCCACACTCCACCCCCCGCCATGGCCATTTCTTCCCCACGCCCCTATTCCGCCCCGCTCTGCCTCGGGACGGCTCCAGCTCCGGGGGGCCCCGGGCTGGGGTTTGTGACCGCCCGGCGGGAACCCTCCGCTCCCGCCCGTGGCGGGGGCCGCTGTGTCTCGTCCCCGCCCGATCCCTCCCGCGCACGGCGGTGGCTGAGGCGCGGTCGTGCCCCCTCGGGGGGATCCGTGCGGAGGGCTCTGAGGCTGCGGCGCCCGCCGGGGCGGCCCTCTCCGGGCGGCCTCTCCCGGCCCTCGCCTGGGCGCAGGCGGCCGCGTGCGCTCCCGGGCAGCTCCGGGCTTTTCCCTGCGGTTTGAGGGAGTTCTCTCCCTCAAACCCGGTGTGAGGCTCTGCGATGCGTTGCTCCTGATGTCCGCATGGACGCTGCTTGCAAAGGCGCCATCGCTCAGCGGCTTCTTGCAGGCTCCACAGGGCGGAAAGGCGTTAAAAGCAGCAGTCAGGGAAGGGCAGCGAGAAAAGGGCCGTGTTTTCCACTGGGCGGTGCAGGCAGGATTCTGACCGTGCTTTCAGACCAAAGCTGTTCCGTGTCTGGAGCTGGCAGAGATCTGTTCTCTTCCAGCAAGCTATGATCTGCGTTAGATTTCCATGGTGTTGGTGTGGATTTTCGGCCTGGTCCCAGGCTGCAATTGGCAGAACTCAGCCTCCAGACTTGAGCAAAGCTGATTCACACAAGCAGTAGCAGCAGCAGGACTTTATCAAAGGAAACCATTTGTGTGTTTACAGCCCCAAATGAGTTGTGACTTAATACTTGTTCATGGCATGACAAGTGTTTCGCACCCCGTTGGTTTACAGAGGGATGTGAGGCTGAAGAAAGGGAACTGTTTGCCTTGGGCCCTGCACTTGAGGGTGGAAGGATGGTGAGAGGCTGTGACAGGTCTGAGAGGTGCAGAGGGAGCCAGAGCAGGGCCAAAGCCTTCCTCACCACACTCCCTGCTTCTCATTTTCCAGGCCTTCATCCCAGCCAGATTCATAGGACTCCATCCAGATGGTGTCCTTGGAGCAGCCAAAGACCCTCAGGGCCTCCTCGAGAGGCCTGTCCTTGGATCCTGCAATGTCACCATGCATGTCCCCAAAGCCTTGTCCGGGGGGGTCAGCCTCTCGGGCTGCTCATAGCCAGGGATGGATGCTGGCATTTCTCCCAGTTTGGTGTGGTCAGCACGCTTGCTGGTGGGGATCAGCTCCTGCTTCTGAGGGGTGGATCCAGACATGGAGCAGCACTGGCGCTAGGACTGAGTGCTGAGGAGCACGGCTGGTGGCTGGTCGCCAGGCAGACATAGCCCATCCCTTGCAGCTCTGCTGCTCAGGCAGTTCTTCACCCAGCACGGTGTGACACTGCTCAGCTCACAGCTGGACACCCGGTCCAACAGAGTGATCTGGGGGACAGTGTCAAAAGCGTTCCTAAAATCCAGATAACTGCATCCATCACCTTCCCTTCCTGCATGGGGCAGGGGACTGTATCCTAGAAGGGTATCCAGTCAATTGAATGCGACTGTATCCTTGGAACCCACAATGACTGTTTCTGACTGCACTGTTACAGACATGCTTTTCCGTAGCACCCAGTTTGCGCTTCTGCACAACTGGTCTGGGTGCTGAGCTCAGACTCGCAGGTCTGCAGGCTCCTGGGTCTTCCCTCACACCGCTCTTGTCCATTGAAATAACACTGGGCAGCTTCCAGTCAGTGGGAACCTGTCTGGACTGCCTGGAGCTTTGGCAGATGGTGGAGAGGGGGCCTGTTATAGCATGTGCCAGCTCCTTCAGCCCTCTGGGATTAATCCTGTGAGATCCCGTGGGCTTGTGGCCATGTGCTGGGAGGGACATCACTGCCCAGGGATAACCCCATTGATGTGGCCTTGTTGGGGATGTCGGTGTCTTCCAAAAGCCTCTTGAGCTTCTCATATCTGGGACGGACGTCAGTAGCTATGGGGGGCTCGGGCCATCATTTTCCTCTACCTGAAGAACCCCAAACATAGTGGTACCGCTGGGCAAGTCCTGTCTGACTCCACCGTGACCCCCTGCACCTCCCCTCCTGCACAGGCACAGAGCGGTGCTGGAGAAACAGGTTTGAATGGAAAAACACGAGAAAAAAGGACTCGTCCGCCCTATTGTAACACCCCTTGCCCCAGTACAGCCCCCTCCTCCACCTGCCCACTGCCCTTGTCCCTGTCTCACCCCTGCTCTGCTCTGATCCCCCCGCACCCCCAGAATGGCTAGGAGAGCCCTGCATTGCTGGAGGGCTTTAGGCAAGCTTCTGCCCTCCCGCTTCATCCCGCCCTTCTCTGCCTCTGTGCGGTGGAATGGTGCGTGGTCCATCCCCATCTTCCGCCGCTGCCATAGGGCTCCACGTGGATTGTGTCCTCAGAGTGACCAAAGATCCTCAGGGGTCTCTCGCAATTCCTAAAGACTGAGGCAAGAAAAGCCTCAAACAAGAGTTTGGGTTGGAAGGAAACAGCAGAGGCCTGGATGGTGCTCATGGTCCCTCTTGGAAAACCCCACAGCACAAAGCATGGGGGCAAATCCCCACTGCACTCTTAACAGACCCTGCGTGTGCAGCTGGCCTGGCCTCTGGAAGGCCTTGAGTTCACCTTCCAGAACACTGAGGGCTTCCGTAAGGTGTGCAGTCCAGCCCCATCCCTCATTCTTCCAAAGAAAACCATGCCAAGGGCAAGCAGTTGCCAAACCCCATTCTGCGTTTGCTGCAGGAACCTCATGTGCAGCCACTGTAATTCTGGCTTATAGCCCATGGCTTTTATCTCCCCAGTGCTTGACAGGGCACCATCATTTCCTGCAACAACCCCTGTGACCCACCAGGCCCTGAGAATTTAACTTCTTGTCCAGGCCCGCAGCATTTGGGGGCTGGAGCATGGAGCCTGGTTTTACTCAATAGGTTCCAGCTGGCTCCAGCCACTTGCCCCACTTGTTCTTTCTTGTCTGCACCAACCAGGATGTCAAACTCAGCAAGTTTGCTGCTGATGGGAAGCTGGGGCAGTGGTTGACACACCTGAAGCTCCGCTGCCATTCAGTGGGACCTGGATAGGCTGGAGAATTGGGCAGGGAGAAACCTCATGAGGTTCAGCATGGGAAGTGCAGGGTCCTGCCCCTGGGGAGGAAGAGCCACAAGGATCTGCAGAGGTTGGAGCGGAGCCACTGGAGAGCGGTTCAGCTGAGGAGGAGCTGGGGCTGTTGGTGTTGGCCATGAGCCGGCCCTTGAGGCCAGGAGGGACAGGAGTATCCTGGGCTGCACTGGGAGCAGTGTGGCAGCGGTCGAGGGAGGTGGTTCCTGCCCCTCCGCTCAACCCTGGTGAGGCCACATCTGGAGCACTGGGTCCAGTGCTGGGCTCCTCAGTCCATGAGAAACAAGGAGCTTTCCCTCCCCAAGCCAGGAGGTGTTTTCTGCAAAAGGAGATGTTCAGGGACAGCCCCTGCTTTTCATGGAATTGCCATTGGTTTTCAGTGTGCATTGAGTAACCAACCCGGAAAGGATCCGTGCCACCAGAAAAAGGACTTGGGGTTGTGGCTGACTTGTCTCCATTGAAAAGCAGGAGAAAGCAAAGGCTTGTGTGCAAATATTGCATCAATAACATCTAATTTCCCAATCATTTTTAAGGCTAAAGTGAAGAAAAATATTGAAGGAAAAATATTTTCAGGAAAAGCAAAGGAAGCCAGATGCTATTGACAGGAAATCTGGAGAAACTTTCAGCAAATCTGGCTGCTGTTGTTACCCATCAATCTCCCGAAGTTGCCACATGAAGGATAACCATGTCCTGGAGGTCCGCCTGCTGCCTAAAACAGGGATTGGTTTATACACCCCAAAACTGCATTTTCACCCCCCTTTTTCCCCCCTTATAACAGAAGGTTTTATCTTTCACTACAATCCTTTCCTTACTGTAACACTTCACTGCCTCTGGCTAAACACATCCAGAATAACCAGGCCTACTTGGAGAACAGGAGAGGACTGTTCTGTATGGAGCTGGTGCAGTCAGTCTGGCAGAGGAATGCATCTTAGGTGGGTCAGGAAAGACAGACTGTGCCCATCCCATCAGGAGGGCAGGCCGGGGGAGGACTCATTCCTCAATCCCAGCCCTGTGCTGTGCTTCTGAAGATGCTCCCGAAGGATCTCTCCTCTCCTTATCGCATCCCTGATGGTTCCCATTGCCCTGTTGGATGTTTTCAGCATCATTAAAATAGGAAAATATGACCGTCCACATGAGACAAATTGGGGAACACAGATTGGAGCATTTTCTTCTGTACGTTACCAGCACACAGCGACAGCTGTGCACAGGGTACACTGTGCAGTGCACGTCCCTCTGTAGAGCCTGGCACAGATTTTCAGCAGCAGCGGTAGCTGTGATGAAGCTGGTTTGTAATAACCAAGGGTAAAGCAGTGAAGGGAGATGGACTGGCAGTGGAAGACTCAGTTTACACTCTCTGAGCCCTGGGTTAAAGCTCTGGGACTGGAACCTTCTCTATCACTCTTCAAGGCTGGCCACAAGCTAAAGCCTGCTTGGAAGGGCCCCATTGACATGGACTTGTCTGGAGCCTGCTGCTGAGCAGACCCCGTATCCCACTCTGCAGGGCTGCTCTCCACACACTCCTCTCCCCATTGACCCTTGTACCCCTGTGTAGAAACATCACCCAAGGCAGCAATGTTCCCCCCAACCCCTCTGTTGTCCCCACAGCTGAGATCTGGGGTCCCAGCAGGTGACCTTGACATGACTGATGAGATGATTCTCAAAGAGGTCCTGAGCATTGCTGGTTCCTACCTGGTAGCAGAGGGGGTCAGCCAGGACGGTTGTGGCAGTGTCCCTGTGCCTGGTGATTTTGGTGGCACTGCAGAGAGGGGAGAACCGTGGCCCCAGGCTCCCAGAGCTGCCAACACCCATTCCCTTCTAGAAACTCTCAAATGCATTTTAAATGAGACCAACTTCCCCAGCAGGGCCACATCAGTGGGGACACCCCTGGGCAGCAATGTGTCCCCAGCTCATTCGCTGACCCCCACAGCCAAGGCCTGGGGAGCTGGGTGATTGCATCCTTGAACGCCGCAAGGAGGTGGATGGAGGAGGCTGTGTGCTCCCTTGGCCTCTACAAAGAGATGGATGGGGTCACGCAGGAGGGTCTGGGCAGCAGCCCCATGCACGGGAAACCTGGAGGCACAGGCACAGCCATCCCCCCCCCCCCCCCCCCCCGTGGCTTCACCTCTGTCTCACTGCTCAGGGAGCTGCTCACCTCCAAGTACTGCATCCTTGAGACTGGCAAAACTGTTCAGAACCTGGAGGACTTGAGCAGCATTGGGATGGAACCCTGTGGGCAATGGGGGGAGATAGGGATGGAGCAGGAACCATCCCAGCCTGCCAGTCCAGGGATAAATGTGGGATAAAGCATGGAGGGAGCCACTTGCCTACACCCCCACCAAGTGCAGAGCTCCTGCAGGGGAGGATGAGATAAGGGATGGGATTGTCTTGGGGGGATTGGGGATGAGGGAGCATATACAGGACAGAGAGTGCAGTGTTGGGGCTGGCGGGTGTTAGAGCAGAGTCAATGAGTCCCTTTTCTCTTGTGTTTTTCCATTCAAACCTGTTTCTCCAGCACCGCTCCGTGCCTGTACGGGAGGTGAGGTGGGGCAGGGGTCATGGTGGCAGTCAGCCAGGCCTTGCCCAGCAGCATCCCTATGCCTGGGGTCCCTGATGGCACCTTCAGAGAGGGGAGAACGGTGGCCCCAACCTCCCAGAGCTGCCGACGTCCATCCCTGGCTATGAGCAGCTCAGAAGGCTTTTAGAGGGCGCCAATATCTCCAGCACGGCCACTTCAGTGCGGCCGTCCCTAGGAAAAGACATCCTCCTGGCTGCGACTGGGAACCTCTCTGTTTCTCTGAGAATGAAGCAGCTTTGCTTTTGTAGGGACTGGTGTGTTGCAGTTTTCAACAGCAGATGTGCACAAAAATAAAAGCCTTTGTTTTGTCCTTCAGCTCCGTGTGAGTAACTCAGAAACGGAGCACATATGCTGGAAATCTGGTTAAGAAAGGACAGGGGACAAATGCCTTGAGAATTTCCATTACTCAAGTATTTGAGTGTTTCCATTCTCTGAAATAAGCTTTTCTGATGGGCAGAGTACCTTGGAGGATGCCTTAGCTGCTCTGGAACTGATAGCAAATATTTCCTATCCAGAGTGGAAATAGTGCATGGAGAAAACAGTCACTGAAAACAGGTGGACATGAGCGAAAATGACAAAAGTGGCCGAGGGACCACAGAGTGAAATCCTGGGTTTTCAAAGTCACACAATCATAGAAGCACAAAATCATTTAGTTTGAAAAGACCTTTAAGATCATCAAGTCAAACCGTTCCCCAGCACTGCCAAGGCCACCACTAACCCATGGCACTGAGGGCATCATCTGCATGGTATGTGAACACTGCAGGGACAGTGACTGCAGCGCTGCCCTGGGCAGTTTCAATGCCTGAGCACCCTTTGGGGAAGGAACTGTTCCTCAG
>JANRGW010049060.1:0-23618 GCA_024733675.1 Psilopsiagon aymara
TTAGTGTGAGGTGTCCCTGCCCATGGCAGGGGTGTTGGAACTAGATGATCTTAAGGTCCTTTCCAACCCTAACTATTATATGATTCTATGATCTTAAGGTCCTTTCCAACCCTAAGCATTCTATGATTCTATTCTCTATAAAAATTGTTCCTTTCTAGTATTAATTACCAGATACATACAAGAAAGCTTGGGAGCTACAAAACAAGCTGGAAGTGTCCCAACCTAAACATGGGCACAGAAAGAAGGAAGCACTGTGAGTTCCTGAACGCCAGAAGAATGCAAATGTCAGCCCAGTCTTCCAGGAATCAAGAAGAACGCAGGGAACTGCCATGTGGTCATTGTCAATCTCACTTCCTGGTAAGGTGATAGAGAGAATTATCCTGCAAGCCATTTCTAAATACATGAGAGTTCTCAAGGTCACTGGTAGTAGTCAGCATGAATTTGTGAAAGAGAAATCATGGCGGACAAACTTGGTAACCTTCTGGGATGAGATTACTGGTTAGATCAATAAGGGAAGAGCAGTGGATGTTGTTTATTGAGAATTAAACTAGGGTTTTGATGCACCCTAGTAGCATTTAATAGGCCTTAATATCCCTCACTAGTCCTAACTGAAGCCAGCAGTCACATCCTCTTCTCCACATCAGCTTGGGGCCTTCAGTTCACTGTGAAGGTGATGAAGTGTGAACTGTAATGGAGTCCGATAAAACAAACTTATTGAGGCAGTCAGAAAGAGTAGCAACAACACGCTCATAGAGTGACTCACACAATCACTGATAATAAATATAGGATCAGAAGCAATGTCAGGGCTCTGGCAGGCTGCCAGGGACATTTAGGGTCCTAGCTGTCTGTCAGCAACAGCCAGTCATGAAAATGTCTTTTGAATGTGGACAAGACTCACACCATCTCTTTGCTCCATCAATGGTATAGAGATTAGAGAGAATCTCACCTCACATTGAATGTGGGTGGCACCCTGTCTATGCTGGTCAAGGGGCAGGGTGTTAAGTGGTGTGGTGTTAGAGGTCTGTTTACTCTAACAGTGCTAGCCAAGGGGCATGGTGTCAGGTGGTCAGGCACCAGAACATGTTGCCCAGAATTGATGTGGAGTATCCATCCTTGGAGATATTCATAATCTATGAGGCACATTTCTGAGCAAGCTGCTCTAGATGACTATGTTCTGACCAAATGAGTTTGACTGAGTGATCTCCAGAAGCCCTTGTCAACCTCAGCTGACTGTGTTATATGTATTAAGTATCTCAAAATAAATTAGAAGATATAAACCATGATTGAGTGTGAAAAGAAGGGTGAAAAATGTGCAGGAGAAACATAGCAAAATATGAACAATGATCCGTATTCCCAGGGTTATTGAAAGTACCTTTGGAGGTATTCAACTCCTCTGATTGAAATTAGTGGTAGTTAGCTGCCTTGACACTATTAAGACTCTGGCCAAAGTAATCACTGCAAGATTAGTTGATGCAATTTTTCTTAGGTTTATGGCATAATTTCCGTCCCTTTTTAAGGCATTTGTCTATTAATTTGTAAAAGCAGTGCACATCTTCTGTTGTTCTTCATTCAGTGTTGATATCCCAGTGCCACGATTTACTCAGCCAGAAGAGAACATACCAGCATATGACAAGATACTCCTACTCTGCAACTAGAAATTTTCCTGCTCATGGAGTGTGGAGATGAGTTCAGTAGGGCTAGTTATCTAAGGAATTCTTACCTCTCTAATTTAGAGAATGACACTTATTTAGTCCTAATATGTTGCCTTAGGTCAAAGTCTGTTACAAGAGAAACAGCAATTCTGTGTCACTGCTGTAGCTAAACTGAGAAAAATACAAGCATCTCATCCCACATATTTCATAATGTAGAGATTTGTTAACCAGAAAAGAAAAATATTGTGAAGATATTTGAAACTAGCCCTTAGGAATATCACCAGATGTTCAATAAACCAGAAGAAAGTAAAGTTGGGTTTCAGAGAATATGGATCATGCTTAGCAATGGTATAAATGGAACCTGATTCTTTCTATCACACTATTATTAAACAGTCTTATGGGTGCTTTCTGAGACTAGAAGGAAAATCTTGTGTACACAAGTGACTACTTATTTGTAAAGTTCATTTCCTCACTGCTATGTATGCCCTACTTCAATAAAATATACAGCTATAACTATACACAGCAAATACACAACTCTTGCAAACAACAAAACATGACACTCTATTAAAGGTATCAAATGCTTTACAATTCGCTGACGTAAATCAGTAGATACCACAGCAGAAGTGCAGTACATCACCTTGTGACACGGTTAGACTATGCACTGAATAGCAGTACTGCAATGTTTTTGAAAAGCTAATTTACCCAGACATGGCATGCTACAAACCAACAGAATGATATTGAATATAAAAGTGTAATTTGTATGTGGATTCAAGACTAGAAAACTGCCTCATGATACCATTCTGCATGTCTCAGCTGATAAAATATCAAGGCTTTTCCATTCACCTTTCCTCAGCTCCTAGTTTTCCCTCATTTAAAGGGCCAGTATTTTATGATTCTACATTTTTTCTTGATATTAGACATAATTCCTTATTATTAACCTCCTCATTTTTTTTATCAGCTTGCTATTTATCTATTATAAAATAAAGTTCTCTTTCCTGTAATAAGATGGTGAGCTACAATAACCTCCAATCTTGTAGGTTGCAGAACTAACTCTGAAGCAGAGGAGCTGTGATTCACACATAAATACAATTTATTTCATAATATTTGTTATTTCAGACAGTGTCATTGCATTTTTAATTTCTTTCTTTCTAAGCATAATTTCCTTGAGTTCCCTTGTCAGACCATAGAGGAGGCTCCACCACCCTTTAAGAAAGCAAGTCTCACACTTAACCCTTCTGGTTTTCACATTTGTCTCATCAGGCGCACTTTATGTTTGGGAGTTAGCCTTGCCAGTCCATGACGGATGTCTTTATGGCAAAATGTGTGCCCCCACAGGCCCCTCTAGTCATCTGAGCATGGACTCTTCAGCAGAAGTGTGGAGGAAGATGTCTATGGCTCATTTTTTCAGACACTATCATCAGAGCAGTACTGTATGTTGTTGAAGATGAACAGAAGATTCAGTAGTGGTAAGAAAAAACACTGTCAGCCACAGGAAGGTTTCCATTACTTCTGAATTACACATTATCCAGAAGAACTGTGTGGTAGGGAAAAAAGAAAAAAAAAATACCAAAAAAACCCCAAAAAACCACAAAACAAAACGAAAAAAAACACACTGGGACTGAAAGAAGATAAAGAAGTCATCTCATCTGTTCTGTATCCCCAATGCAGGATTAACTGTGCTAGACTGTTCCTCACAGATGTGCTCTTCAAAAACCAGCCTCCCTAAACTCGGTGACAGGATTCATAGATTTTCTTTCCTTACAGTGGTAGCTGAATCTCTATTGAACCAAGTTAAACCCATTACCCTTGCTGTAACCACAGGGGACATGAACAGTCTAGTCCTTTACTCTCTACAACTACTTTTTACATTATTATGTCTGCTTTCAGTCTTCTCTTCTATAAATTAAACTACCCCAATTGTTTCAAACTCTCCTCATCAGTCTTGCTTTCTAGATCAGTGATAATTCCCAGTTGGTCCCCTTTACCTTCTTTTGAAACTAGTTCATACCTTTTCTGAAACACGGTTCAGAAAACGAAATACAGTGTACTCGCTGAGACTGAGCACAGTATGCAGCACTGAGGAAAATGAAAGAACTATTTCATATCATACAAAATGCATTGCCCTTTACACACCTTAGTAAGTCGCATGTCATTTTTTTTTCAACTTATTTTTTAGGCTGTTCCTTCAGCTCTCCAAGAAAATTCTGATCTGGTTCTCCAGTATATAAAGCAGGGAGAGAAGCTACTGCCTCAGTACCATTCTTTAGTAATGGATCTTGACACTTAGTGGACCACAAGCTGAACATGAGGCAGTTAGCGTTAGATGGTGCCCCTACACACAATTATTCCCTCCACTCTAGTCCCTGCTGAAAACACTGAGCAGCAGCAGACCCAAAGGAGGTCCCATCAGGTTTTTGATCAATACACGCCTTCCAGTTAATAGAACTGCTTATAGTGGTTGTACAGTTCTACACACACATTTTACTGGTATATAAGACGCTGATGCATTGGCTATAGCTCACTGCCCAGACCTATTCTGGCCAGTGTTTAAGCAAAACCTGTTTGTGTGCAACATGTTATTTGGTTGGCATTCCAGTGCAGTCTACACAGCACTGAAATTGCTTTCATTTGTTGTCCAAGTATTTCAGGGCAAATTTCTTTCACCTGATTTGACTGGAAATTTTGAATTCACAATTCTCTAACCTAGTCTAGTTGTGGCAAGAAAATGGTCTAGATTTCCTTTTGACTGCAAGACAGATTGAGCATTCTCACTGATTTTGCTTTGTGTTATTATCAACATAATAGAAAACTTCCACCAATACGAAGCTAAGGTGGTCTTACTTTGAGAGCATTTTGAGCAGGTCCAGATTTGTTCTGCCTGAGCTCTGAGATCCTGCCAGAGCCATGAAGATAAGTTTGCAGAGTTTTGAGGTCAAACTGATAAACTATGTCAAAGTATCAGTCTGGACTAGGCACCTCCCTAGTTTGTCTCACAGTTTTTAATTGATTCTGTGTGAAAACAAATTCAATTTTGTCTCTACCAAAAAAAAAAAAAAAAAAAAAAACAAACCAAAAAAAAAAACCAAACAAACAAAAAACTTGCACGAAAAAAAGCCTCCACAAACATAAAACAACACTGCGATGTCTGTCACAGGGAAAAACTGCTGAGTTCATGTAGTCAGAATAGGATTGAAGAAGTTTATTGATTTATTAACAGCATGTAATTAACTTGCAATCAGTGAACTATGTATTCAGTACTTTATCAGCAAGAGAATCAACAGACCACAATACTAGATACAGAATGTTAATAGACACCTACAAATTTCTAAACAACCTTCTAAAACAAATTCTGAGAAGTTCTTATCATACCTGTGTGCACAAAAACACATGCACATCCAAAATGGCTACATGCACCCTATCCGACAGCCACCTCTCAGGCTTCTGTGTGCTACCAGCAGCCTTTCTCTGTTACTGACTTTGTAGTGTGTAGTCCCTGCGGGTACCTTCCTTTACATGGAAAATGAAGATGCTCCAGCACTAGATGGGCCTCTGCTGCTCCCTGCAAGCCCCAATGCACATGACAGAGAGAAATCTCCATGAGGTTGCATATGTGCACCTGGGTGTCCCTGCTCACTGTACTTTGAGATCACAAGGATGTACCTGGAGGTTCCCACATGTTAGCATCTAATTTTGCCAAGAAGGGTTTTGGGGACAGTCCTGTAGTTTTTACTTGAGGTGTTGCTGGTACTGAAGGAACATCATTTGAGCTCAAAGTGCCTGTGTTTACACTGGGAAGGGCTGCACTGGCAGTAGCCTGCCAGGCTGCTCCTTTTGGATTTCTTTTGTGATACACTGGAGAGGTGTTTCTTTGTGGTTTTCATGCACATGTTTTCAGTGGGATGTTTTGGGGTTTTTTTAAAGGGAGAGAAGAAACTGAGTTATTGTTTCCTCTCAAAACCCCTGGAAATGGCTCAGAAACTATTCTTGTAATTGAAATAAACTGTTTCAACTAAATTTCTTTTAATTTCTTCTAGCTTCCCTCAGTTGTGACAGATTTCCACACAAGAATGTCATGCTGACTCATATGTTTGTATTGAATTATCTTATTCCAAATCACAAGATTATCCCCATTTTTATTTTCTTTTTATTTTGCCTGTGGAGGATTTTGGGAAGACTGGAACATTTTCTGGTGTTATTTTTCTGGTGAAAGCAAATGTGGACTCATTAAGTAAAGGAAGTTTTTAAATGTAGTAAAAAGTAATTAAGGCTCTTTCACCTGCAATAGAGCCTTTTTACACCATACTACCACACCTGCTTTTGTGATATTATTTCTACATTTATTGTTTTATAGGTTTTTTAGTTTCAGCAATATAATTTCTGCAGGTGTGAATTCTGACCTTTTTGCTTTTGCTCTGCTTATCTATTTTTCCTCTCATATATTTTCCCTTAGAGGTCAGACAACTTTACTGGCAACTTGCTGGACATGCCATTGCAGTTTTTTCTTTGCAAGTCTATTTCGTATCAGCATCCTCCTCCCCAGCAGTTCTTGGGTTAGATTTTTGTCTAACAGATATCAAAGAGATACCCGCTGGTTTTTTTTTTTTTTTTTTTTAGGTAATTCTATTATCCATATGAACAGCAACCCGGGGAATGTAGTCTTGGCTTAAGGCATTGCTTCACTTCGTGTGTTTTACAACTCTCAGCTTGTGATCATCTCACTCTATAATTAACAAGAATAGTGCAGGATTGCATGGTGAACCATAGCATTAGAATTTACTGTCAGTGAAAACCAAACAGAATACTGTATGTATAAAAGTTATTTTTAGGCCTTTGAGTAGTACAAAGGCAGAGAAATTTCATACATATTAGAGGATAGAAAGAAGTCAGACACTTGAAACAGTCCTAAAAGACTATGTTAGAAAAGCTAGCACCCTGCTGACCATGTGTGACTGAAAGTAATCTTCTGAGATTAGAGAAGTGAAGGGGTCTAAACCAGTAAAGTGCTCAATGATTTCTATCCCCGCTTACATCATTAGAGACAAGGAGGTCAGTTAAACTCAGCATTTTACAAGTTTAGAACCAGGCTCACAGAGAAAAATACTGCCATACATAAGTTTAGGTTATATAGCACTTTGAGACAAAGGTCTTAGATTTGGTGCTAAAGGAATACATTGCTGAAGATCTCCAACAAAAGCTTATTTGGAGAGGCAAGTCATCGCTGTCATATTAGAACTTACTTGGATTATCACAGAAACTACTGAAAAAAAAAAAAAATCAAACAAATTCACATAGTTCTTAGAGATGCAAGTGAGTGTATCCCTGTAAAAATGCCTGCACAAATGCATAATGAAGATTAATCTCAGACATCTTCACGGTCTAAGTAACTGTACCGGGTTTCATTTGGATACAGTTAATATTCTTCACAGCAGCTTGTATGGGGCTATGTTTTAGATTTGAGATGAAAACAGTGTTGAGGACACAGATATATCTTAGTAATTGCTGAGTAGTGCTTACACAGTCAAGCCATTTTCTGTTTCTCTTGCTGGGGCTGCACAAGTAGTTGGGAGAGGACACAGCCAGGACAACTGATCCCAACTAGCTAAAGAGATATCCCATAGCATATGATGTCATGCTTAGCTCAGGAAAAAAAGAAGAAGGGATGACAGAATTGTGATGTTTGTCTGCATGGGGATGTCTGAACACCTGCCTCCTCATGGGAAGTAATGAATGAATTCTTTGGTTCGCTTTGTTTGTGCTCACTCTTAATGAGGTAGCAGTCTCCTTGCCTTGCTTTGCCTTGCCTCACCTTGCCTCTTGCCTTCCATTGCCTTGCCTTGCCTTGCCTTCCCTTCCGTTGGTGCTTGCCTTGCCTTTTGCCTTTCCTTTTGCCTTGTCTCTTGCATTTTGCCTTGCTTCTTGCCTTTTGCCTCACCTTTTGCCTTGCCTTTTGCCTTGACTTTTGCCTTGCTTCTTGCCTTGACTTTTGCTTTGACTTTTGCCTTGCTTCTTGCTCTGACTTTTGCCTTGTCTCTTGCCTTGACTTTTGCCTTGCCTCTTACCTTGACTTTTGCCTTGCCTCTTACCTTGACTTTTGCCTTGCCTCTTACCTTGCCTCTTGCCTTTTGCTTTGCCTTACCTCTTGCCTTTTGCCTTGCCTTTTGACTTGCCTTTCTGTTTTTCCTGCCTTGCCTTGCCTTGCCTTGCTTCACCTCTTTTCCATTCAGTGCATCTGAGCATAGATAGATTAGTTGGTGAAACACACAGTGCTGAAAGAGTTTTGGAAACTACAGTGCCAGGCAAAGGCCTGAGGTGATTTTTAGAAGTCTGACTTCATGGGAAGGACTTGGTGTTTAAGGTCTTTTATGTTTCTGTTCTTCAGTAACTTACAGAACAGTCATAAAAGAAACCCAAATTGTCAACAATTGGACTAAAATTTCCTTCCTATTGTAGCCAAGTTTTTCCCACCAGGACATTTTTTCCATTTCAATTATTTCATTATTTTTGACCCTAGACATAGCTAGACTAAATATAAATTAATTCAATATGCTTGAGTTCCAGTCCCAAATTTAACTATTACTCCATGAATCATTCTATCAACTGATTTATTTTTCTGTAAAATAACTTGATATCATTTGCCTAAGAGCAAAAACCCAGAAAGACAAAAGAAGCAGAAGAGGAAACATTTAGCCCAGACTAGAATAGTATGTACTATTTTCCTTTGGGAGTAAGAATAAAATAATTGTAAAATAGTGTTTATAATTACCACATTGAATAAAGGTCAAATAAAAGCCAAGCTTTATTATAATAGCTTAATTTCACAAAACAAAGGGAAATCAATACAATTCATTAATAGTGATTTAGGGCTCTGGATCTCTCTGAAGTACTTATAGGGCCCCCATTAACACAGTATCTGAGCACTTACTAATCTTTAATGTATTTATTCTCCCAACACTGCTCCAAGCTAAGTTTCTAATCCTTATTTCATTTTGCACTGGAGCATATCCTAAAAGTGTGAGGAATTGTAAATGAAGAAGAGTAATTTAATCATCCCTTGTCCTAGGACACTGTCATTAATAAATCATTGAGTCACACAATGAAAGAATGAAACAGGCTGGAAGGGTTTTAAGATGTCTCTAGTTCAATGTCCTCTTCAAAGCAGGGTCATCTTTTGGATCAAACTGTTACTCAGGGATTTTTGCTGTTGGATGTTTAAAATCTTCAACAACATACACTGCACAACATCTCTGGGCATTCTGTACCAAACTCTGACCATCTTAATGCAGCAAAACAATCAGTACCAGGTTTAGGGGGTTTCTGGACTGAGGCCATAGTGTATGACATCCTGTACTCTGCACGAGTTCTATATATTCTATGTTTTTGTCTCCGGGAATATGGCTAAAACTTACCTATATAATCACATGAAGCTCCAGTAAGACAGACAGATTGATTTTTAACCCTGAAGTGAGAAGTACTCATGTAGAAAGCTCAGGTCCCCAGCTTGAGAGGTAAAAGGATCAGTTTTCGCTATCTTAGTGCCATTGTGGCTAGGAGTGGATTATAAGTAAATCTCAAAGACACTTGGGAATATATATCTATTCCATGTCATTTCACTCCTGTCTAACTTAAGATGGAGATGCAGCTGTCTTCTGACTTCTTTAAATCCCTTCTGCATGCACTTTCTTTGTCCCAGTCCTAGCCTCATTGGCCAGGGGTAAAAATTACATAGAGCAATTACAATTGCTGAAATTTAGGCATCATAACCAGAGAGATGCTCAAGTACCCCAAGCTTTGTACCAAAATGATTTGCTTGTGGGGAAAAGCATTGCCCATCAAAGCTAGTTGGAAGTGGATGCAATGCTGTGCAGAAGCTCACATTTCCCTGAGACAATTAGCAAAGTGTGACTGAGCAAATCTAACTTTTGCCATATCACGAAGACAAAGAACCTTGGAAAAATATGCATGTGATAACTGGAAAATACGTAGGCACTTCTTTTCTTTGCATCACCAAGTAATGGGTACAACTAAGAAGGATGTGGTGTGGATTTATAACAGCTTACTGATGTGTTTGCAGTTTTTAGAACAATTGTATTACAAAGCAAAATAGAATGAAAACATTATAGAAATTTGAGGAATATTTATATTTCAAAACATATCCCTAAATATATGCCCTAATACTTGGGGAGTTTGTTTTGGTGTTTTGGGATTTTGTGGTTTTGTTTTTTTTTTTTTTTTGTGTTGGTGTTTTTCGGTGGTAAAATGTAGAAGAATTTGTGGTTCAAGAACCAGTCTCTCGATTTGTGGAGAACTAAGAAAACTCTGGTAAGATGCCACACTGTGATTGATATCTAGAATGAAAATAGTCCAAAGAAACACTGGAAACTAAACCTTGACAAACGCAATTAGAATTTGCTAAGGCAAGGAAATGAGGCATATCAAATTAAAGCTTAGGTCTGATGAAGGAAGACACAAAGAGCTCCAAGGTGGAGTCCACTGTAAACAACAGAGAGAGCAGTTTATACTGTGGTGAATAAGGCAATACAATACAGCACTTTAGTAAAGGGGTCAGGAATAGTTAAGGGGTCAGGAACTGCATTGCTTTTTAGCAGTTTCAAGGATATGCAAGAAAAGGCAGAATACACACAGTGGAGATAACGAGGATGACAATACTGCTTTTAACTCTGAGGAATTCTTTGTACAAGAATGAGGAATAACTCATGACGATGGATGGAGTAGTAGTGAAAGAGCAAACAGAGAAGTTATTAACTCTAAGGTACACAGGTTCATAAGCCAGCATGTCACTGAAATTGTCAGAGCAGCCCAGGAATACATAAATAAATAATATAAATTATAATTAAAAAAAAAATCCACAACAAACATCAATAATAATATCAAATCAAAACATCAGTAACAGGTGAGCATATAAAACATAGGATTTAAAGTGATAAGCATATCACCAAGAAGGCTAGAAATAGCTTTGGGTAAATAATAAACTTGAGAAAAATATAACACAATTCAGAATTGCACCAAGAGCAGAAGTACCCACTGCACAAAGAAAAATTTATCCACTACTTTGTGTTCTCAAAAAGTGTATTTGTTGGAGAGATAAGTGATTAAAGCAAATGACAAAGAATGGGATGAAATTTTTCTAAACAAAGAAGCTTTCAGAAGCATACATTTTACAGTCCTGTATTTTAGGACTGTTTTTATCTACTTCAGAAGTATATTCATATTTCAGAAGCAGGTATAGTTTGTGAGGAAGAAGTGTTGGGCATCTAGTCCAATACTGTTGGACAAAATTTAGAATCAAGACACACTAGCAGAACCTGGAACTGAGGAGATGAGAGATGATATCAGATTTTAGTACAAATTAGAAAAAGAGACTGGCCCAACTGCCCCATATTTCACAATCAACATGCTACGATTCAGTCACAGCTGCTGCTTGAAATAGAGCAATTATCTGTGTCACCTTTGAGATCATCATACTTATGACCCAACTGACTCACCTGGCAATTTTTAGCAAGACTTAAGAGCTCAAGAGCTCTATTCCTAAACCATTGCCTTAGAGCTGAAAAAACACCAGATTGCCCTCAGAAAAAGCTTTGCTTGCTAGAATAAAAAGAGTCAAAGATCCATAAATAGATCCATGACAGTTTCTGGCAAAGGAATGTAAACAGAAAATCTAACCATTCTTTATTAATCCCTAAAATTTAAAACAAAATAATCCCTGATTTAGAAAGGAAACATAGGTGATCCCAAACATTTTTCCCTTTCTACATGCACACATACTTGATACACCTTTGACCATACAGTTTTTCAGAAGGTCACACAGATTTTTTTCTGCAGACAATATGTTGCACAGAAATACAATATTTTTTTGATGATTCAGAGGATAGTAAGATCAAGACAGATGATGCTTTGCAGGGTAAAGGATGAAAAGCAGTAGAAGAGCGTGACCGGAGGTTCTTGTCAGTTCTGACAGGGTCATACTTGCTGGATTAGCACAAAACAGTAAAAAATGTTGCATGTGAAATACACCTGAGGGAGATGTTGACACAGCAAGGTGCACACAGAAACCACAGGTAAAGTTCAGCTAATTATTAATCTTGTCCCAGTTGCCAATGGAAGGATGCAAGACTCCCAGAAAGTACAAACAACAACAATAACATGCTTGCTTTGTAGCACAACTCTACAAAAATGTCCAGGGAACACAGGATTCAGTTTTAAACCTAGGGTCTGGGAAGCTAAAGGATTTGATTAATAAATCTGCAGTCATGAAAGATCATGCAGTCTGTGTTGTCCAGAGACTCCACTGAGAGGAAAACTGACATGATCTTTTCACATCTGTGCAGTCAAAACTAGAAAGATGTGACTAAAGGAGGCCCACAGGAATGCTGGAGAGAGACTTTCTGTAAGAGGAAGTAGTGATAGGACATGGGTTAATGGCTTTAAAGTGAAAGAGGGTAGAATAAGATCAGATATAAGGAAGAAATTATTCTCTATGAGAGTAGAGAAATTCGTTGCCCAGAGAAGTTGTGGCCTCCCCATCCCTGGCAGTGTTCAAGACCAGGTTGGATGGGGCTTTGAGAAACCTGGTCTAGTGGAAGGTGTCCCTGCCCATGGCATGGGCGGTGGGAATTGGCAATCTTTTTATTCCTTACAATCCAAACCATTATATGATTCTATAATTTATGTATCTATACTGACACAGGATGTCAAAATTCTCAAGCAATAAGTATTTTGCCTCAGTTTATGGACAGAAAATTACTTATTTATTATAAACTAGAGTCAGAGGGAGCCGACCATAAAATACTATTGACTTGGAGAAAAAGATAGAGCCAGTAGCTTTTAATTTGTAACTATAATCAAATAATAATTTGATTGATCTGTAGTATAAATCATATGATATATAAATATGGTTTATGTTGTATAAATATATGTGTGTGTAGTAGATATAAGGGGTGTATTTCTTACTTTTGAAGGTACCAATTTTATGTTGTATTGTGCGTGGCTGAAATGAAGTTAAATTTTCCCATAGCAGCCCTCCTAGTTCTGTGCTTTGTACTGGCAGCTAGAATGGTGTTAACAGCACACCAGTGTTTTGGCTACTGCTGAGCAGTGCTTCACAGAGTCAAAACTTATCTCCAGCGTTCCCTCTCACCAGTGGGTTGGGGTTTGACAAGATTTTTGGAGGCAACATAGCTAGGACAGCTGACCCAAACTGACCAAAAAGATATTACATATCATAGGGCATCTGCTCAGCAATAAAAGCTAAGTGAAAGGAGGAGGAAGCGGAGGCATTTGTTGTTACAAGTGTTTGGCTTCTGGACCAACCACTACACATGCTGAAGCCCTACTTTTGGAGAAGAGAGTGGATGTCGCCTCTTGAAGTCAAATAAACATTTGGTTTCATTTGCTTCCACGCATGGCATTTGCTTGTTCTTTATTAAATTACCTTTACCTTGATCCATGAGATTTTTTTCCATCTTGTTTTCTCCCTCCCCTGCTCTTCTGTGGAGGGGAGTGATGAAATAATTTGATGGGTACTTGGCATCCAGCCAAGGTCAACCCATCACATATGTATATACATGTTTTATTTGTATATATGCACATATACTCTAATATAAATGTATACATACACACACATGCAAACATGATAATACATAGGCTTGAGGAAATCTGCCTGTAGGAAAAGAACCTGGGAGTGTTGATTGACAGCTAGGAGAGTTTTATAAATATATAAGAACAGATTTTGGAGGAGCTTTTCTGCCTACCTGTGCCAGTGGTTAACAGTTCTCATTGTGTTGGGTGTTTTAACTTGTGGCTAATTCAAATTTTCCTTGTTGCACCTTTTTCTCATCACTTCTTGTCCATCCACTATGCACCTCTGAGAAGAGCATGGAGCTGTCTTCTCTACAGTCCAGTTAGGTAGTAGAAGACAGTGATCAGATTACCTGTTAGACTTCTCTCTTTAAGCTTACACAAACTCAGCTTCCTCAGTGCCTAGATCATGTACTGAAACTTTCTAAGAAGCTGCTTATCCTAAGATGCTGCTTATCTCCGTCCCCCCATCTTTATCTACAAACTGAATTCAAACCTGTCTGAAACTTGGTGGTTACTGGCATTCATTCACTGCTGCATTTGACTGAAAACCTTATCAGTAGCGTTCAATACACTCACATATATGTGTGTGTATTGTGTGTCCATATATATATAAATATCATAAACAAATTATGTAAAATAAACAATAGCATCCAGTCCAATCTGGTTCTACATCAGAGGGTAATATCAAAAGTAAGCCTTAACCTCTACTGAATATTAAAAGGAAGAATGGGATATTGTTTAGTTACATTCATGACATTTCTAAGGTATTGCAAGGAAAATACATTTGAAGGATATACCAAGATCATTATAAACTTAAAAGCCTTAAAAAACTGTGATTCATTTACAATAATAATATTATTAGAACTGTTAACATTGTTATCAAAGTTCTTTATCTCTGTGAATGCTCACCAGATAGCCAAAACGTTTTGAAGCTCCAAAAAACTGGTCCAGGAAGAGAAATCAGACTTCTTAAAACTGTTTGGAAAAAAAAAAGAAAAAAAAGTTTATTCTCACTTTCTTGAGAAAATCTAAGAAGATTTGATTTTCAAAGTAGTGATCACATTGCAACACCTGCAGTAAGCTAACAATAATAAAATCTGACAGTGGCCCATAAAGTGTCAAGACAACCATGTCTATTTTTTGTGACCTACTGAACTTGTGGAAAATGATGTCAAAATAATAAAGTACTTACTAAAACCAGGTGCAAAGTCTGCATATAATACTGGCAAAATACAGAATGTAAACAATGAAACATAGCTTGCGACTATGGATATTTTTTTCTTTAGGAAACTGTCAGCAAGAACACTAATATTCTTAAAAACTGACATTGTCTTTCAGAGTTAGACACAACACAGACAAGATCCCAATAAGATCCCAAAAATACATGATTTGAGGTCACTGAGTTGCTGACACTTCTTCAGAACGATGTTAACTTGTCAACAAAGTTTGTGAAAAGATGGGTATCATTGCCTCAGAGCCATGAAAAAGGCATCAGAAGCTGTAAGCTCTCTTTCACAAAAAGCTGTCTGGCAGCAGCCCAGTTGCCAGGAGAACTCAATACCAGGGCCCTGATTTATGGGGAACTAAATGACCCAGTGTTGCTTGACTTGACCAGTTCTGCACCATTGCCCACACACCAGGAGAGCACCAAATATGTTGTCTCAGCTTCAACTTAGAGTTTCTGAATACTAATTAGTGGGTAGTCTGTGATTTTGAAATATTATATTTCCCCAGTGGTATTGTTGTTTGGTGACAGCTGTTGTACAGATGGTGAGAGATGTGTAATTGCACCTTAAAGTGGTGGTCCTGATTGCTGTCTAGAGATACTACACATTGTAAGGAGGCTTCTGATGCATAGAGCCTGAAGTGCACCCATCAGGTTCCTTGACAATCTCTAAACCCCACATTGCCAGAATTATTCAAGAAAGGGAAAAAAAGAAGATTCAATCCAAGTTTTTAACTGCTGCCTAAACTATTACATAACTCTTCTTTTGCCTTTGGCCTTTCAAAGTGGCATATTGCTAGAACTTGCTAGAAGACCACTACTTCTGCGGATTCTTCTTTTCTATTACCATTATTTATCAAAAATACAGAAGACATAAGGTCCCTGCATTCCTGTTCATACAGAGAGAGAAGACTTTCTAACAATATGCTCTTGAGCAGAGAGTGGAAACAGTGATTCTACTAACCCTCTTTTCCTACGAATAAGAGAATAGAATCAGGACTCTGCCTAGACAAAAGCAGAAGTAGCAAATACAACAAGGAAAAAAAAAAAAAAAAAGGCACAGAACTGGCAGTTAATTAATTTGCAAATTTCCAGCTGAAGTGTCTGATGGGAGAAAATAACTAATCATTATTGTTTTGCTGCTTTGGATTAGAAATATGTGCAAATACTTGATTTAGTGGTGAAGTTTTTTTATTTATGTTCTACTGAAGATAAATGTTATAACTTCAAAATTAGGCAGTATTATGAAAACAGATGGGATTTTAAATAAGCAACAATAAAGTTAACTTCCAGCACAGAAAGACTACATGTCAGCTGTCTAGGTTAACTTTTCAGTATCATTAATAAGAATTACAACAGTCTTAAATATGCATTCTCAATGTATCAAAGCTTCCTATGGGCATCTTCTGCAATGCAAGCTTTATGTATTAAGCACTAAGTTTATACCTGTGTAAGAACTCTGCTGTTATTGAACAAAAAATATAAGCAAAATATGACAAATTTTGCCTCTGCTGGCCTAATTGTAAGGGCAGGGATAAGTTTGTGTCTTCTTTCAGGGGTTGGGATTTGTCTTTCAATTAAGCTATTTATTGAACTAAGCTGAATCCACAGAAGGAAAGGATCTGCAGACATGACACACTAATATGGCCTGCAGGTCTGGAAGCAGATCAGTCCCACTGAATTTTCCTTAGACTTATATCAGTTCCCATCCTGCACAGCAGAAGATGCTGTTTTGCTTCAAGTCACACAAGCAGTCCCGCTGTTCAAAGGCCTTGTTCAGACCTCTGAAGGGAGCAGAGGTGGTGGGGGAGAAATGTTTTTATGGAGAAAAGTTTGCCAGATGCTCAATTCATGCAAAGAATTAGGCCCATATTGATCGATTTTCTAATAATTAAATTTGCAAAAGCACAGAATCTGAGTTTTCAGCATCACACAAAATAGCTATCAGACTTGATACAAATAAATTTAATCACGCAGAGTAACTCCTGAACTTTCACAAAAGTAAAAAATTGGAAGGCATAATCCCAAAATCGTACCTTTGGACTGCTAGAAAAGATTGGAATTGTGTTCTTTGGCCCTTTTCTGACTATTAGCAATAAAAGCCTTTCAGGAATTTAGGACAAAGACAAAAAAACTGTAGTAAAATTACATATTATGGACAAAATAAAAAATCCCAAAGAACTGCTGAAATGATGAGATATTGACAAAAGAAAAAAAAAAAATAAAAGGAAAAGCCTAGCTCTTTATATCCAGTTATATAGGAGCTATTTTTGAAAAGATAGAAAAAATGCAAGAATTTGATCAAAACAAGTATCTGCGAAAGAAGACAACATTTTAAAAAAAATAATGCTACTGTTAATTCAAAGTAAAAATCTGTCTGAGTCTCTGAAGAATAATTTTAAACTTCCAGTTGTTTTGGAAACCAAAAGTCTGTACTGCTCTAATAGGTAGTTTGAAGTATATCTTAGATAGATCCACAATGTGAAAACCACCACAAGTCAAAACACCTAAAGATACTTGCAGGGCAATAGAATATTTCATATATGTTTACATATATGAAATACCTATACCTATGCCTATATATCATCTATATCATCTATCATACCTATACCTATGCCTATATCATCTATATCTTTATCTATCTATATCTATATCTATACCTATATCTATCTATATCATCTATATCTCCATCTATATCTATATCATCTATATCTACATCTATACCTACCTATACCTATATATATATATATCTATATTAATTTATTTAAGACAGGCTTCCACTGAAAGCAAATAACAATAATACTGTACTCTTATTGACAGAAGTGAGCCAAACTATATTATTTTTGTTTCCAAAAGTGTTAACTTTCCTTGCGACATTTTAAAATATACTTTCCTTATCACTGAACACATAGAGGTGTTGCTGATTTCTAAGGAAATTTTGGCAAAATTTTTGTGAATCAATATTTATTTCTTGTTCTTCTAAGTATTATCATAAGTGATATTAAGGTCTTGTTTTGTTTCTATTTACTACTTGTATTTCAAGAATATCTAGAAGCCCCAATTGTAAGCACATAAGAACCTAAAATATGAGTAATGTTGTACATGTAGTGCTGTAATGTTGACCCAGAGGATTTGCAGTCCAAATAATTCAATTCTGTTTAAGATATTTTATATACAAGTAATTTTAGTTTTGTACTTGTTCTTTAGACCTGGAATAAGACTAGCATAATATTAACTCATCATTCCTAGAAGAGTGCCCCATAAAATCACTATTGAATTCCTGTCTAGAGATTCAAACTTGTTAAAAAAGGGTACAAATTTCAGGGTCTGCAATAATTAAGAGTTAATAATCAGCTGTCAAACCAAACTCATATGAGGCATGCATGAAAAAATAAAAATAATTATATTTTGACATATTTTAAGGTTTTGAATTTTTTTTTTTCTGTGTGCTTATAGTTTCTGCTTTTCCTCATATAACAGAGCAATTCAAAATCCACAGGATTTGAATCTCAGCATGCCATGTTTTAAGCAAGTCTTGCTATTGCTCTTTTTTTTCTGTTTTACTTACCTCAAAACCAGCCATAAAAGTCAATATTGCCTCTTGAAATTACATTCTTCTTAAGTATTTAATCTGGAGAAGATTGTGTGAATACCTCATAGCAGCCTTCCAGTATCTGAAGGGGGCCTATAAGGATGCTGGGGAGGGACTCTTCATTAGGGGCTGTAGTGATAGGAAAAGGGGTAATGGGTTCAAACTTAAACAGGGGAAGTTTAGATTGGATAAAAGGAAGAAATTCTTTATTGAAAGGGTGGTAAGGCCCTGGAATGAGTTGCCCAAAGAAGTTGTGAATGCTCCATCCCTGGTGGTGTTCAAGGCCAGGTTGTACAGAGCCTTGGGTGGCATGCTTTAGTGTGAAGTGTCCCTGCCCATGGCAAGGGAGTTCGAACTAGATGATCTTAAGGTCCTTTCCAACCCTAAATATTCTATGCTTCTATGATCGTGTTTGTACTCATTTGATTTATGTATTTCTGATAATTTTTGCAGTTTTTCTCTTTGACTGGACAAAACTTTTCTTATATCTAATCATAAAATTCACTGTTAAAGTCTTCAGCTGACTCCAGATGTAGTACATCTTTCTCAAAAAAATAATTAAAAAAAAATCACTGCTTGTCTCACTTTGTTAATCTCCCTGAGTAGTTCTGCACTACCGCATTTATAAAAACAATCACATTTATTTGAAGGGCAGGGTGCAGTGTGCTTTGTTTTGAAGAGGTTACTTGTAACATACTAATCTTGTGAATTACCAGTACGCTGCAGAGCAAAGGGAAAATGTGATTGTGAAGGGCAGGATGACGATTCAATTGGTTTTGTGGCCATAATGCATCCTTTCCAACTGGCATTTCAGCATTTGTTCTGTCTTTGTTTGCATTATCTACTTGTACTGAGTATTCAGAAAGTCTTTTCTATAGCAGCTATTCACTTTTTCTTTCATGAGAATGGTAATTGTCAAAGTTTGGAGTGTACGAAGGACTATGAGATGGCTTTACCAGTGATCAGCGCTAGGCCTATATGGATCCTCTCCCACCAACAATCTTGAGTAGATATACTGAATTCTCATCTTGCACTGTATCACTACATAAAACACTACTTTAGTCTTGCATGTTTCTTTGCAGTTCATCTAAAACATCATTAGACTCCTGTAGTTAGGAAGAGGGGTTGGTCCTTTTCTGCCCACATTCAAAAATTGCTACCTCACTTGAAAAATGGGCTCCAAGCTTCCAGCTCCAGCTTTCTGGAAATACAGTCAGCTGTCAAAAGTCTTGATACTCCGTATTGTGTTTTAGGAACAAAAAGCATAAATCTGTAATAGGAAGCTACATGAGGTAGAGGGGAATTAAAGTGCTGGAACTTAATAATTACTTGAGTTTGGGTTTTTTTTTGGTGGTGGTGATGCCGTTGCACATTCTTCAGAGTGTTTTTTGCCAATTAATGTCATTCAGAAGAGGTGAGGCATTATTTCGCTAGGCATATGCAAAACAGCATGATTTACATCAGTTGTCATCAGAGCCTGAAAAATGCCTACTTTGTTTATTAAAATGGCACAGAGAGAATGTGGGGAAGAATTCAGTTCTGAATAGGAACATCTCATTTTCTGTGAGTTATGTGCTTTCACTGACATGTACTACTGTGGAATGGGCAGAAAGATGAAGAATACAAGTGGCTCACATTAATAACATTGTATACATTGTAGTGGACCCTGAAATATTACAATCTTTTTAGCAAAATGTATTTTACTTGGTATGTATTTTACTTTGATGCTACAGAGCAGAAACTGAGAGGAAAAAAACCCACAAACTTTATATTTGAAAGAGGTGGAGCCACACTGGGTGTATTAGGTTTTATGGTGACTCCTTGAAAAAGTTGTTCTCTTTAATATCAGCAGTGCTAATTGATGTGAAGAAAACTATTTGCCAGCATTTCATAAGTTTGAATTTCAAAGCTGGATCACTGGGATTGGCAATATTTTATGATGAGGAACAAATAACTTTTTGTCCAAATTTAATCCATAACATGCTATGATTTAAATTGAGTAGATGATACATGAACTTTGCATATAAATGAATTTCCCTAAAAATTTCTCTTCACAAGTGCAAAGTGTATAAAAGTGTACAAAAGTGTAGAAGCTACACAGTTTATATGTAAGTTCTACAGAAATGAGATAACTCTAGGGAGAGAAAAGCTACTTCTAATTTACTGAGACTAAGGGTGTCAATAGAAAGAAAAGCAACTAGAATAAGGACAGTTTTTTGCTACAGTGACCTCAGAAGCTGAGAGGATATCTGCCAGTCAATGAAAATATCTCAATTTCTGTATTGAGGGGGTTATGTTATGTTTTGTTTTGCTTTGCTTTGCTTGAAATGAGTGATTCAAGATAGCTTGAAGGTTCATATTTCATGTTGCTACATTGTGCTTTGTGTGGTCTGATGACTGGATATAAACTGACATGCTGCAGTGCTCATGTCACATGGCATCAGATTTTTTTTTTTTTTTGTCAGCTTGTAGGCACTACGAAGGATTTAATTTGTTATTGTTCTCATTGTAAGAAAAAGCCTAATTCCAACTCAATATTTGCTAGTATAATATGTGAGAAGTTATTTTAATAAGCTTTATCATGGCTTTCACAATTTCTTGTTCAGCCTTTCGATTAACACATCCAGATGGACAAGCCAAGGTATAAAACGGCAGACACAAAAAGACCCAGGGAACTGGGTCAGTCCTGCATCTTCCACTAGCTATTCTTACCAAACAAAAATGATTACACAGAGGAACAAACCCCAGTGGTTACTTCTATTTAGTAGTTAAAAACCTTTACAACTTGTACACCATGGCACCATAAACTTCAAGGAGGAAATTGGCTTCCTGTTCTTTACAATAGGTGAAAATATGAATGTTGAGGTTTGAGCACAGTGTTATTTATGCACTAATATCAAAATTACAGCTATGTGCTGTGTGTGTCACTTCACAGCTGGAAATCAAATTATACTCCTGCTGGAATATTGGCACATTGGTATCAGCTATAGCAGCTGCTTTACCTTCTCTGACTTTTCTTACTGTTGCTGCTAATGAAAAAGGAGGTTGCTGTCGCTGCTTTTAACAGACTGTTTTTCTCCTCACTTGAAAAGCAAGCAGGCAGTCAGGGCCTTCTCATGGCTCAAAAGGAAAAGAACATTTAATTGCTGCTGAAATGCTTGTACAAAAGGTCACCAAACAACATAAGTTCTTATTTGGTACTGAACTTTGAAGTGAAGAATTATGGATTGCAGAAGGGATCCAGCAGTTAGTTGATGTACCAGATCTCCAATATATAGAAAAGAAGGAGAAAAGAGGCCTAACGTGATGGGAGTTTTCTAGCAGGCAAGGAACAAGCTTGCCAGCCATCCATAAGGAAGGTGCTCATGAAGCATGTTTAAGGAAACAATTACCACTTTTCATCTGTGGTCCAAATACATGCACAGAAGGAGGAGCACTGAGCAACTCAGTATGCAGAAGCTGTTGATCTTAAGCCTAGAAGAGTTATGTATTAACAGCACAGCTTCTTAAAGGAGGCATGAGGAGGCAACTTTTAAGTACCTACTTGCAAGGCTTTCAAACCCATTGTGGCCCAAAGGGAAATAATAAATAGGCAGAAAGTTTTTGCCCCATTAAGAAAACTCCAGACATTCTGATGCTTAATCAGTGATTAATTAGATGGACTAGGTTCATCTTCCAAACAATGACAAAAGATAAATTGAGATTCTTTTCAAAAAAGTAATTCTAATTTCACTTTGAATAGAAAAAAGAAACCTGCTTCTTCTTACCTGAGGTACTTTGCCAGGTTCAGATTAATAAAAAAATCAGTTGTCTAATCAATAATGTGATATCACAAATTTTGTCTCCTGGGGTTGAAATTTTTTTCTTGAACTAAAGGAAGGCTGGCAGTTATTATTATAACCATTTTTATTGATATTTCTTTGTTTCTGAGGCTTTTTTACTGTCTTGTCATTGGTCTTATTTTGCTAAGGCAAATGTCACCTGATGAACATTGCATATTTGCTATAGTGCAAAGGCATTTTCATAAATAAAAGGATTATTTCATTTGCAGAGCAAATCAATCCCACAGCCTCTCCATCACACATACTTTTTTCCCGGTCTTTTAAGTGTTTTCCCTTCTCAAGAATTTTGTGATATACATTGTATCTTTGTAACATATATAGAAAGAAACAAAGTTTTAACTGAGTAGGAATAATAGCTGCAATCATTGGCAATGTTCCGATTTACGCAAGTATTTAAATGGAAACTTGTGACAGCTCTCACTCTATGCACCACGTTTACCCCATCCCATCAGAAGATAGGTTGATATGACTCCTGCTTTCAATGATGTTAAACATACTTAGCAGAAATAGCTTCATACCTCCTATGTACTAGTTTGGCCCCAAACCAAGCTTCAGGATATCCTGGTACTGTTTATCGTGTACAGTACAGCGAACATTTTCCTTTGTGCTCATTTTAAAACCTAAAAAAATAAAAATAAAAAACCCTACCAGAAAGAAGTTTTTTTCCTCACATTTTTATGACTGCGTTCTTCTCTGCCATCTCCAATTTCACTACCCCATTTCACAATATTATGCAGTGTTTGTGACCTGACAGGATCACCTGACCTGATGTACAACATTATCCCACACTATTGCATCAGTAAACAGTGCCCTGAGAATTCAGCTTCGCATACAGGAGCTAATAAGTCATTTATTGATTCTGAGATTTCTGTGGCATCTGATCAGAAATCAGCAGTTCTATTTCATAACAATTTATTTCTGTTTCAGTCATTTCGATGCATGCACTTAACAAACCTTCCACTTAAGAAAAAATTCAAGGAAAACAACAGTCTACTGAATTGCAAAGAAAGATGTAATACTGCCTTATACTAGCCAGAGAATGAAATGCACCAGAAGATGGAGCTGATGGGCATCCAGTTTATACCCAGAAGTTTGTAGTCTCAATATATTTTTGCTTGTGATGTGCATTAAACATGGCCTTTCTCCTCGTATACTTACCATAACCAAAGCATATTTTAGAAAGTGGAATCAAGAATCCAGTATGCTTAGTTACCAAGAAAAGACTTAGAAGTCTTAACCCTTTCTGATTGATCTGAGCTTTAGTTCTACCATTTTTTTTAGTAGAATTTTGAAATCCTCATGAAATTGCATTTGCTGATCACTACCATAGAGCCCCTTGATGAGCAGGCAATGTATCTTGATTTGAAGCTTGATAACGTCATGCAGTTCAGTAGCTGAAAAAAAAAAAAAAGTAGCCACCTATCTGTGAGTTACCCTTAACAAAACAACCTGCAGGCATGACCAGTCTCGTGAGACAAACAAGTGAACACTAGCTGCTTGCTCCTTCTGTTTAGGTAAATATGAATGGAATTTTCTAAAGCATAAAAAATAGGAGGACAGATTTTACCTATGCTGAGGAAAAATGTTTTCAAATGAAATCCAGATCTGCCCAAGCCTTTACATAGTGTAGTGGTTTAAGCCATAAATCAGCCACGTAGTTTGTTCACTCACTTCCCCCTTTTTCTTCCCTCTGCTCCTGGAGGGAT